>JAYMFT010167473.1:0-12302 GCA_038088735.1 Panulirus argus | reverse complement strand
TATATATATATATATATATATATATATATATATATATATATATATATATAAGTGAACATTGCTTCAAAAGATGTAGGCATACAAAATAACAGGATATAACATGAAATTAAGCAACAAACTTGTTAAATAAGATGTAAAGAAATATTTTTAAGTATAAGATTAGTGATCAAAGACGCGGTAACTGAGAGCACTATACATACTTTTAAAAGTGTGCACAAGAGATGGGGCCCCACGAGCATAAAGTCCCTCTCCAAACTGTATAAAGAGGTAATCACAAACAACACGAGCGGAAGAATAAGTTAAAGGTCTTAAATTGGTCCCCCTTGGAAGAGAGATGAATAAGTACAGTCAACATTTCAGATTTTCAAAAGTTAGATGATAGAACAACCAGAGACCATAACATGAAGTTATACAAGAGACTGCTTACAAAAGACGTAAATAAGAATTCTTATAATATAATAGTACCGGAAAAATAGAATAAACCGGGTCATGAGGCACTGAATGTAAATAGAAGTACAAATACAGTACACATAGGAATTACAAATAGGTATACCAACTTCTTACACTGTCAAGACCAGCTTCTCAATCCTTTATATCCAGCATTTCACATCGTCAACCCAAACTTCGCAGACCATCATGAAGAACTTCTCAGGCCCTCACACACGACCCACACACCTATAATAATACCGATTATCAATAGTTGAAACGGGCATTAAATACGTTAATACATACATTGATATAACGATGAACGATGCCGTTGCCATGAGAAAAACTATATCTGTCTCCACTCCATACTTAAAAAAAAGCTGTACGTTGAAGCTAATCACTTAAGAATATAGATTCAAGTTGTATTTGGACGTATGTTTAGCGCAACACACACGGTGAGAAAATCTTAAGCTACTCCTATAATGTGGTTTTCTGTAGCCGAATACAAGTTTTTTCTTGAAAGGGATAACTTAGCTATTATTTCATGGTTAACATGATCAAACACTCATATCATTTAACATAATGTATTGGTGTGCAGACTACAGCAAATTAACAGTATAACCATGTATGTTGATAATGTAAGTTTGTTCAAAGTCTAGATTAGCTTAGGACAAAAATATTTTTGATTTGAGGTGATTTAGTTAAAATGTAAAGCCTTTGGCTCTTCCTCCCAACCTCTGAACTTAGTAAGACTGCTATGCTGCACAGCGACCAATGAGAGGAACTTACTTTTCAAGTGTTAAGAGCGAACGTCATCTCAGCCAATATCTTGCTTCGTGTAGTGAGTTTCTGAAGGCATATGCAACGAGTCTACCTTTTTCAGAGTAAATAAAGTGAACATATTGAAATATTTTACCGTGGATAGTACATAAAGAATAAACAATATTGAAATATTTTACTGTGGATAGCATATAAAGCACACACGCAAATAAGTGTGTAAAGCACACACACAAATATATGTACAAACAAACACAGGAGTAAAGACATGGTACATATATCCAATGTTAAGAGACGCTGGATATCAGAATGGTTTGAGGGCTTAACAGAACATTACGCTAGAAAGAATGGTGAGTGAGTTAGGTTGTCTCGCTGGCGGTTGAAGTGCCGCAGGGCCGTCACCAGCACATATATTCCAAAAATCAGTGCGCCGTTCTCGAAGTGCATCCCCAGTAGTGGCAAACGAATCTTTCCAAGGGTAGGTGGTTCGGATCCCTGATCTGGTTGGGCGGCATGTCCGTCTTTCAACTCGTCGCCACCGCCTGCACCTGTTGGTTGTGGCACCTTGTCAGAGGCGTGAGCCATCATATCTGCGTCAACACCGTCAGCAGTCGGTGGTAGTGGCCCTTGAAGCCAACACCTCCCTCCAGTCTCTCACACTCTGACTCCTGTTGATGAATAGGAATAACATGGTGTGGTCTCAGTCCAGCAGGAACATCATGGTAGCATATAGCATCTCTCCCTCCACGATTGCATCCACTTTTAATGTTTCTAGCATGCCGGCCTTCTTTCCCGGACATCATGGTTGTGATCGATAATATTGTTGACCTTGTATGGGATATGGAACGTGCATGATACCCATAGAATCGACTAGCACGGGATATTGCTCATCTTTACTATCATGTATGACGTCAAAAGATTCATTTCTTTGTCCCACAACCACTATCAACAGGGTTGGGAAGCAAGTTCTACATTCTGGTAATCCGTAGAATGTTAACAGCTCATGTTTAATGTTTTCCGATATCATGAAAAGGTGGTTATGTTAGACTACCTTAGGCTATGGGGTTGTTCGTCAGGTCCATGAAGGTCGGTCAGGTGGTAGATGTATGCTTGGTTTAGTTAGATTTAGGGGTATAAAAACGAGAGCCAAAAAATCAGGCAAAATTCGTTGCCTTTCAAGATTCAGCAGAAAACCTTCATCCTGCTGGTAACACATCACCTGACGACGCTTACCACATTGCATCCTGGTTAGTGTTACGTGCCTTATCGTTCATACGACAGTAACATACGTTGTACTGGACCAGTATTCCACAAACTTGGGCATATCATTGCCAACAAATACGTGGGTGTCAAAACGGCAGGAGGAACATAAATAGACCTTTATAAACCAACGTACAGTAACTGCTATTATTTTTTTCTTTCCGACGTTTCAGGCGACATAAAGGTTGAATCGTTCATTTGGCACAATTCAAACATAAATCACCTTCGTTATACACGAAGAACTGAAGAACACCATTACTTTTAAGCTATCTTGAACTACAGGATGAGACCTTAAACAGATAGCAGCACACTTTAGCACAAAACACCAATTCGATTTTTCGTACACGTGCAGGCTGAAGTTACGCGAATACTCGTATAGTACCTATTACCAACACCGTAGTAATACTGAATATATATATATATATATATATATATAGGATGGGATGTGATCATGTTATAGCAACAGAACTGTGTTCACAAATCCAGCCCCCATAAACCTTGCTTTTCTTTGCCCCTAGTTTGTTCCCTGCATCAGTATTTTTAGTCAGGTTGTGGCCATAAGTGACTGAACTCTTTTCGATGCACTGATTATTACAGATAGTGGATAGCTGCTAACTAATTGAACACTAGGGCGAAAGATGTAAGGCTGGAATCCGAATGCATCTGTATTACCAATGGCAACAGTTCCTCTGTCTAAACTTGTCTGTATTTACTTGGGTTTTGGCTGTTCGTCCCTACGCCTACAATTTTCTAATGTTATTGTCAGTAAGTTACGGCTGACTGTAATCTCGACGTTGTTGCCGGCGTACCGAGAGGGAGAACAACGATACGTCTCAAGGAAAAAAAAGCGAGTCTACATCCAGAACGAATTTATCAGACCGTTATCAGACACACACTGTTACGAGAGCCAGAGGCACTATGCAGTGAGAGCGTGTATCGTCTTTAGAATTATGCTGAACGTCTGAAGGAGTTTAGTACTTTTCAATTGGTGGTTATAAATTGATGTTGATGGTCTTCATGACCTTGGTTGTTGGAAAAATAAGAAATCCAGTCTTAAAAGGAAGTGCAGATAGCTCCGCCTATAGCTTTTCTTTTTTTTTTCCAAATGTTCTGCTTTCAGTTTTAATACTTTATTCCTTGATAGAGGAATCGGGTTTCTAGTGCTGTCACTAGGTACCCCTATACAACATTACCAGAAGCATCTGGCAAGTGTCGCGAGTACATATAGATATAACAGAGGGGCTTATTAAAGCCTAAGGAAGTTGGGATATCCCTTCAACACATCAATATCATTTACATAATGTCTGGCTAGTATGGGGAGGGTCATCGTGTCTACGTCAGGGGGTCGTGGAGTGGTGGTCCAGCAGGAGTCACGGAAGCGTTGTGCGTGGGGACATCTTAGAAGGCAGTGGACAAGGGTGCGGCTGTCGGGTCTTTTGCATGATGGACAACTGCGTTGCTCGTGGGAGGTAGGGATGCCAATCTCCCAAGCAAAGTCATACCCAATGATGATACGTTTAGTTTCGAGTGACGGCATCGCGTCAGCCGGTGTGTGTGTGCAGTGGGAGCGCCGGTTCGTGTGGATAGGTTAGCTCCGACCGTCGGACTTATCTCGCCAGTTATCACGGCCGGCCGGAGATAAATAACGACTCGCGTCTTGCTCGATGTTTTAAGGTTCTATTCTCATTTCATAAACAAATTAAGGATATCAACAACAGGAGTGTGTGACTGAGTGTAGTGTAGCCGAGTGAAGCGGTCATACACTTGTTTAGTACTACTGTACAGTTAATCGTGAGTGTGTGTGTCAGTAATTACCAAAATGTACAGTACGGCGAGGGAGTTCTACATTTTTGGGGCCCCATCTCTTGTTCTTTATCATACAACTGTTTTCCTTAAACTTCTTAATGATGTCCACATTCAGTTTCAATAACCAAGTTAATTCTATTCCTCCACTACTGTTACACTGTAAAAAGTAATTTTTTCGTACGCGTTAAGTTTCATTTTATGGCCCCTGGTTGCACTACTGTCTTAGGCTCTGATAACTGTGATACGAAGGGATGGATGCATGGCACTACCAGTCAGGTGTCAGACGGTATCAGTCGGGTATTTTGATCCCGCTGGTCAGGTGTATGGCGCTACCAGGCGGTGTATGGCACTGCTTGGTAGTAAGTGACATTACCTGTTAGCGTATGGCACCACCAAGTAGTGTGTAGCACTACCTTGTACTGAGAGACACTACCAGGCAGCGTATGACACTACCTGGTACTGAATAACACTGCCAGGGAGCGTATGACACTACTAGTAGTGTATGCAAAGGTCTGCGGTACGTTTCTGAAACACAAACACAAAAACACACACACACGAGTGCAAAACTATCTCCTTGTACAGTGCAAATGTAAGTAACTAATTACCAAAAGGTAATCACACTTGACTGATGTACGTAGCACATCAAACGATACCATGAGTCTGAAAGAATATACGTATCAGCACCATCTGTAGTAATAGTAGGTTTTATACGTAATAGCACCCCTGCCACCACCCCACACCTTCCCATCCACATGTTCGACAACGTTCATAACCGTCAATTCTGTCTCTGTACCGTCCACCCCTGGGACGCTAGGGAGTAACGTTGGCTTGGGCTAGGGTGAGGAGAGGTTTAGCGTTTTAGCCGATTCGTTATGTATTATCATGATGCCCTTGAGAACGACGCTACGACCTTTGGATATACTGGTCTGGCATTTGAAACGGTTAGAGCTTCATAGGTAAAGGGTTCGTATTTTTTTGTGCTCAAGTGTCCTACCGTCGTGCTCGAGCAACGCACACTAAACTTTTTTTTTTTCGGAGCACTATATTGACAAGAAAGGTTCCATAGGACCTGAAGCCGTAGCATTCTGAATGTTTATTGATTTTAAACCAGATACGAGGTGTTGAAACGGGGAAGAAATATTTGAAAATATATTTGAATATAACTTATGAAGCCTTTGTGTGTGTGTGTGTGTGTGTGTGTGTGTTTATGTTCCGTGGTCAGGTCAATGGCTAGGCCATTATACCCCAAACGTTGTTGTATCGTCTTACTCAAGGGTATATTATGGCCATTCGAACCATCATCATGTGACGGCTGGTCACAATCGACTCAGGGACGAAACTACACCAAGTGATCAGGGCGGGTAATGCAAAAGTCTGGGGACCAAGCCACACCACGTGGTCAGAGTGGGTGTGATAACACTTCAGGGACCAGGGTACACCAAGTGGTCAGGCTACACCAGGTGGTCATAGTGGGTGTGTTAACATTTCATGGACCAGGGTACACCACTCGGTCAAGGTGAGTGTGGCAGCATAGCAGGGCGAGGATTGGTGTAACTCCCGTTCGTTGTCTTCTACATGGAACTCTCGCAGTCGGGACCTGTAGAGAACATACTGCGACAAGAAGAGGTCTGGAAATTTCCCACGGTCCAGATGAGACACTCGTGGGAAATAAGGTAATATTCGGCTCTTCACAGAAGGCAAGCAGAACCAGCAGCTTCATGTGTCCAGGAATTATTTGGAAAATTCGCATGTTCCTGTGCTCCACCGTCGCCCCACTCCCCAACACACACAATTTACTAGTCACTCTCATCCGCCATTTGTGTGAAATTCGCCCGTGAGAAGCCAACAACTGAACTCGAATACGTCATGTATTAACTAGTTATAAATATATACATTTAGTATTATCATTATTATTTCAAGCTGTGTGTGTGTGTGTGTGTGTGTGTCAGTGGGACGGAAGACGATGTCACAACAGGTACCGTTGCTTTGTGTAAGATAGGCCGGCTGGCTAGCTGCTTGTGGGAGCGAAGCAAATGCCTTAGAGGCTTCACTTCTTACGAGATTACGAGTTTATGCTGTTTTGTTCATTGTGTGATGTGCTTGTACGTGCGTGCATGTGCATGGTGAGGAGATGGTCTGCCCAACATTAAGCTTTATGGGAACGACTTTCCAAAGCTTGGGAACAACAGTTCGAAACTTGTAAGACCCTAGGGTACAAAATAAAGATCCTAGTCTTTGGCCTGACTCGTTGAAGATCAGATCAATAGCCAGACCATCATATACGCATGGGCCCTACAGTAAAGCATGGGGTCGTATCGTCGTCCACAAGGGTCGTAACTTTGAATCCTACTTTTTTTTTTTCAGGGCTGTGTCTGGTTGGGCGTCCGTCCAGCCTCCGTATCTCGAAATATGGCGCAGAGTTGCGTTTTCTTTGCCTGATGTAGGCAGCTAACGAAATAATAAAAAAATATTCACTAACATTGAAATAAGTCACACACACGCACACACACACACAGATATATCTCCAATATTTTTTGTACATATAATATTTTCAGACCTTCGGTTGCATATCCTATCAAATAAACAAATAATCATTATCAGTCATCCTCTATCATACTGAAGTGTGAACCATGAATAAAAGGCTTCGTTATAATTCGTTCCCTAAACCTGATTTCTCTTTAACATAGTAAATTTTACGAAAACGCCGCGCCCCACCCCCTGCTATAGCCTTGGTAGAAGTAGCTTCATTTTTTTAAAGATAAGATATCGATTATTAGATAAAGGAACAAGGACAACCTCTTTGTTGCACAGATTAACGTTGTTGAGATTGGCAATGAGATGAAGTTGTAAATTCATGGGTTACAAGAATAGAAGTACAGCGGACTACATCGACCTTTCTCAACGCCAATACGAACAAGAAAGTCATCCCTTGCTGTTTGTACTAGTAGACATTCAGTGATTATAGTATAAAAAAAAAAGAAGGGAAAAATGAGGGGACCAGAAAATTTTGATTGGTTGGTTGTATGGGGTTTACGTCTATCAAATGCCAGGGTCATTGAGGATGTCAACTTTCAACTCAACCACCGCCAAAACGATCTTTAACACCTGGTGGTTTCATTCCAAGACCACATACACTTTCACTACCTTGGGGCTCAACAAAACCTGCAGAGTACAATTCAACCCCAGAGTACGAAGACTTAACCTTAGAATATGCTGACTTAATTACCTAAGTACGATAACTTGACCCTTGAATACGATGATTTAACCCTTGAGTATGAGGAAAACCCTCGATTATAATGACCAAATAGTCGCCACTTCGAGCCGTGTTGTCGGCTGCACAGTAAGACTTTTATGGTGTTGCCCTCTTTAGGCATGGTAAAAGGATACAGACTGACTCCTGAAGGTCGGTTAATCGTGATAAATCTAGCCTTACGGCATATCTATCTTAATCATGCAATACTCTGTAATCAGGTGAAATGCAACATATTCTGACTTGGGTACCGTTATAGGCTATGTAAGTTAAATAACATTTCAAGATCGATTCCAATTGTGGACACTCGGGCTGGCAACACAGCCAGCCGTCTGACTCCCAACCACCGAATCTCATGTTGGATGTTCATAGTCTGCAGATACCCTCCGCTCCGTAAATTTGCCTCACATGTGAAGGGCTTCGTGACCGTTTACCGGTCGAAAGCTGAAAAAGATTGTTTGGAGGCACAACATTTTTTTCAGACGGATTAATTTCGCTAGATCATAACTGGAAAATCCCTAGTCTCAACAAAAACAGGTGATTTTTTTCCCTTGTATTTGTCTGACGTTTCCATAGTTCTCTGGCAACACTTGTAAAATCAAGAGACAAATCACTGAATCACTGTTGTGTGTAGCGCCCCACTCCACACCCATGGCCGGGCATCCTACTGACCTACAAACGTTTCAGTTAGACTTTGTCTGGGTTTCCGTTGCCACGCTCGCTTCAAATGACAGGTGATCCTGCGAGAAGAAAAATCATGAAGAGGCAAGTAACTCTAAGTACGGGTAAATTCTTATGCCAGTAATTCTATTTCGAATATATATGAACTTTCTTCTTTAATCTGATGTATATTTGATGTTCCAAGAGTACATTTGTTTATGTTAACGGCTTCAACGGAGATTTGAAGGTCCTGTCGTTCTGTACAGAAAAATGACATGAATATCACCATGATGTCAGCCAAGGGTGCCCGTGTCGTGCCGACTTCTGCCTCACGGAGTGATCGTACGTAAACAAACTTGTTGTACCTCGGAGGAGGTTGACGTACCGACAAAATTTACTCTACTGTATTTGATTATAATGCCAACTACTTATCGGTTTACAGTTGGATTCTTATATTATCTTTACATTAATATGCAAGTATCGCCTAATTTAAGCTGCGTAAGAACATGAGACCGTTAACGAATATATAAAACTTAAAAACCCTCGTAGTCTGACCTCTTTCATTCGCCACAAATGATTTATACATATTATACATACATACATATATATATATATATATATATATATATATATATATTGTTGCAAGAGTCCAGTCTCAAGTAGGCTCTAACGGTATATTCCTATATCTCTGCAATACCAAACATCCGGTAAAACACTGGTGTCCATATTGTGGTTATATTAACTAATAGGTACCTGTATTTCGTGTCACTGTTCATCCTAGGCAGCGCTTCCAGCACATGTTTGTTAATAGCTGCTAAACGTTGTTACCTTTAAGCTGGAATCATGAGTCATAATTAAGGTAAAAGGATAATACTAATCCTCTCTTACTGTTCAAAGGAGATCTGATGGTGATGTGGGCAAAAAAGTTGTCAGGGAAAATTCCGGTGACGGGGGCGGGGTGAATCCCAGACTTTTCATGGAAGCCTTTTTGTGTTTGTCCTACAGCATTACAGCTGATCAACGAAAATGTAGCATATATGAATAGAGTGCATTAAGGTCCAGAGAGTAGAACGTATCATTTAAGATTTTGTACACATTTTGGTCCATGATATCAGTAAAATGTAATAAATAAGATTCTTAACACTTATTTTGATCCATTATATGAGCAAAGTTCTTCAATAGACTTTTAAGATCTCAGTTTAACTCTGTAAGCAATTTTCGCAGGTCATCAGGTTTAGCAGGGTTGAGGGAAAGGTTAGCTAGGGTGGAGTCTGAATGGAAAAAAAACATGGAGGAAGTGAAGTGTTTTAGATATCTGGGAGTGTACTTGGCAGCGAATGGAAGCGATGAATCGGAAGTGAGTCATAGGGTGGGCAAGGGCTGATGGTTCTGGAGGCGCTGAGGAATGTATGAAGAGAACATTCTCTGGGAGGACAAAAATTGGTCATTCTGAGGGCATAGTAGTCCTAACAATATTATATGAAGCGAGGCATGGGATGTTGATTAAACTGTGCGGGTGAGAGTGGATGTGTTGAAAATAAAATGTTCGAGGAGAGTAAGTGCTGTGAGGTGGTTTGATCAAGTAAGTAATGAAAGGAATCACCGTTTTACGCATCAGTGGGGTAGCGCCATGAACAGACGAATAAAGGCCTCACTCATTAGCTCACATCTATTCTCTAGCTATCATGTGTAATGTCTCGAATATATATATATATATATATATATATATATATATATATATATATATATATATTCCCGCTACGTATTGCATATACTTGGCACTAACCTTCACTCACTAACGGTACTGTTCCAGGGGACTTATGCATGTCGTCAACTGAGAGAAAGCATTCATGAGGACGTTAGTAGTAGCTGCCACTCCTGTTGAATGAGAAGGATTCACATTAGTCATACTTGCGCCCAACCTACCTTAGGCTGGTGACGCTGTAGCCTACTTGCCTAGCTTCAGGCTGCAGAAATGGTTGTGAACTTGCTCACAGAAATGTGTTTGAAAGTACAACTATATGGCATCTTGTCATTTTCATGGGCCTCCGTGGTGTAGTAGTTAGTGCTACTGACCATGAGTCACCACGGGCACGCCGGGGGTCGAGCCCTCATCAGTTGGAATCCTGGGCCCGGCAGTCGGCCCACATTCAACCTAAGTGTTCATGTTCATCCCCGTGAATGGTCGATAATCGGTACCTGGCTTAAGGTGGTGTGTGTGTGTGTGTGTGTATACACAAATGGGAGGAAATACAGTGTACGTCTATGTACAAGGTTAAGAAACGGGGCAACAAATGTAAAACTTTCTCCCCGTAACACACACACAATAATCACGAAACCAGCCCGTCAAGCGTAAGCCTACTTGCCTAGCTTCACGTTGTCACAAGGTAGCCTAGTCTTTGAATATTAGCACCATTATAACTCCTAGAGCCGATCATGTCCACATTTACGACTAACATTAGCGTGGGTGGGTAAAACATTTTCCCGTTTGGCGAGACTCATTTCTCTTCATCTTTGAGCATTTGTTGGATTTTTTTTTTTTTGTAAGGTTATCAAACTGCTCAGGCAATGAGAATTACAACTGGTGGTTTCTAATCCAGGGACCTTTATCTTTAACCATACAGAAGCTTGCTTCAAATCATAATATTTTTTTCTATTAGTAATATGGCTGGAGCAACGCACAGATCTTGGTCCCTCCCACAAGCTTGACATATATAATACCCTGCTTTTACTGTGTCCTCTCTTCTTTCCTGTTCACTTCCTGAGCCTGAATTTCCGCAGCGTAAGTCCAATCACTATTGTTTTTCCATCATGCGTGCTTTTCTTTTTTTCTGTATTTACCGCTCTGTGGGCGTAGGACCCTGCCTCTTACCCCATCCTTGTTTCATTGTATTTTTGTAAGCTAATAACAGTCGTATTTACTGGCTCTTCGCTTTGTTCCTTGTCCACAACTTTTGTTGCTCTAAAAATATTTTCTTCACTCGCCTCGGAAAGTTTAAGCCAAGATTCATATTATATTCTCCTACTTTTGAATTCTTCTGAGAGAACTGCTTAATTTACGGCATAAGGCATATTGGAAGTTAACATGCACTTATCTATCCTCATTCTTTTTGCGGGGGTGTTTACGTAAATACGCACGCATCATTCGATTATCATGAAAACTTAATGGATACAAATGGTAAAAAAAAAAAAAATTATGCAGAACAAATAGCAAAATATCTATAATTAGATATACAATTACTGGTGAGACCTGGCACTACCATGGTCTTCGGGTGGGGGGGACCACCAATAAACCCACACCCAAGACCCGAGTACGTCACAAGTATTGCGTAAACTGCTGATACTATCTATTCATGTTCTATTCGCATTCTTGTCCACGTGCTTTTGCTGTAATTTCAGATTACTGACAAGAAGCAATCATGATGCTGTTGATATATATAGTAAGCATTCTTTATTTGCACGGCGCACTACACTTACAAGCCACCGCTAGCGCAGACTTTGATACCGTACCCGGGATGTTGACGAGGAGGGAGTGCTCACAGAGTGAGTTAAAAAGCTTTTCACATGGTTGGGTGATTTTTAAAACTTATTTAGGATTGGTATGTAAAGGCTATCGGTCCAGTATTCAAGAATAGCTATATTCTTACCATTCATATGTTTGACATACTGATTTGAGTGATGAGTAATAGTCAGATTAAAAACTCGCACGAGCTCATACGTTATCGTACGCGTGGCACCTGCTGGTCGGCGACGTGAACTGGGGGTTGGGGATTATAACTTGAACCGGACTCGTGCAAGACACGTAGGGTTTGTCTGTTATATAGCGAACAGGTACTGACATTCCTTTCAGTTGACTTTATACAGTTGTTAAGTGAGGTAACTATTTACCATTGAATGCTCCCATCAGTAGTGAATTGTAAAAATTTAATGAGAACATTTTGTGTTCACTTGAAAGTGAATGTGAATTACCAGGATTTGTCATTACACATACAATGAAAAGTGAAGTAGTTTCATAATATATATATATATATATATATATATATATATGGGGGTTGGGGATTATAACTTGAACCGGACTCGTGCAAGACACGTAGGGTTTGTCTGTTATATAGCGAACAGGTAC
>JAYMFT010167462.1:0-12302 GCA_038088735.1 Panulirus argus | reverse complement strand
GTTCTTAACGCTACCTCGCTAACGCGGGAAACAGCGAATATGTATGAAAAAAAAAAAAAAATATATATATATATATAGGGAAACATAGGGTGGGTAAGGAGGCGAAGATCTTGAGCGCATTAAAGAAGAAAGAAAGGTCAGTGTCTATCTGTCAGGGCTAACATGAGTATGATTGAGGAACAGTACTCCTGACGGTGCTGTGTGGACGCAGGATGTGATTCGTAAATAGAAACAAAAGCACCGACCTGGGTGAATGTGTTGGAAAAGAATGTTTGATGACAATATCTGGTGTGGGGAAGGTTCATCGAGTAAGAAATGGAGGGTAAATGAGCGGTGTACGGTAAGTAGAATATTCGTGAAAGAGCTGAAAGGGATGTGCTGAAATGGTTTACACATACGGAGAGGATGGACTAGGAGAGGATGACTAAGAGGGAACAAGGAAATAGGGGAAACGGAGAAGAAGGTAGAAGGATGGAGTGAAAAAAAGATGGCTTTGAATATCGAGGGCTTGAGCATGCACGAAGGTGTGACGCTTGCTTGGAATAGAGCGAATTGGTGCGATGTGGTATACAAGGGGCGACGTGCTGTCAGTGGGCTGAACCAGGGTAAATCATGAGGCCAGGGAGGGAAAACCAGGGAACGGTCTGTAGGGCCTACTTGTGGACAGGGGGATCTGGTTTCGTGACAGCGCGAGTGGATGTGAGCTTCTTCGTTTGCTCCAGGCGCTACCTCGTACACACGGGAAATGGCCAACAGGTATTAGAATAATATAAATGTAGATAGTTTTTTAGATAGATAGAAAGATAAACAGTTACAGAAATAGAAAGATAGATAAATAGATAAACAGATAGATAGATATAAATATATGCAGATTCATTCGTGTGTTTATTTATTCCTCATTCAGCTGTGTGCTAATCCATATTTCAACACAGCCGTATGTAACCAAGCATCAGCAGTATTAGCCCGGGAACGATTTCTTTTTTCCCCCAGTCTACATGAAAGGCACAAAAGGCCACTCACTGGATAGGAGGTTAAAGAGCTTAAATTACTGGAGCAACTCTACACCGAAGAGAAACTTTGAGCTTCACAGAGCGCCTCTAATCCACTTTTTTTAATGCAATTCTGGCAGCCGGGAGCATCACGGACAACATACATTTTATATTTTCACGACGGAAAAAAAAAAGAGAAAATAAAACTTTTCCACTCGGCTGCCGCCATGAACGAAACTTTGGGTTTATACCGAAGAAAACGTGTCGTTGAGGGACCGATGGCTCGTAACCTATTTTTACAGGAGCCGTGACTTGATTGATTTGCGTTATTGTTAACGAGCTCCCTTTCCATCGCAAAACCCCTCGCTCTCCAAGCGCCAACACTTTTACTGGTGGCATTTATGGCGCCGCCGTCGCCGTGCGCCCGGGAAATACACCGAACGTGAACGCACTCTCGTGGCGAAAGAGCCTTTAAAAACTTTCTCCGTTTTAAGTGCTTGAAAAGAAAGTTGGGAGTTTTATGGGAACCTTGGCTGAGGGGCGCCTGGTGTTTAGCGACGCCGTGGGAGACATATGGACGACGTAAGGAGAGGAAGAGAGAGAAAGAGAGAGAGAGAGAGAGAGAGAGAGAGAGAGAGAGAGAGAGAGAGGGGGGCGAGATTTAGAATTCTCTCTCTCTCTCTCTCTCTCTCTCTCTCTCTCTCTCTCTCTCTCTCTCTCTCTCTAAGTCGAACGATGGGTTTGTTTATTATTGCTAAAGAGCACCTGATGCTGGTGGCATATGCAGTTGAGGGCTATGAGCTAAACCTACATATTGGCTAAATCTCGTGAGGAGTTCTCTGTAGTTTTGGTAGTAGTAGTAGTAGTAGTAGTAATAGCAATGACAGTAGAAGTAAGTAGTAGTAGTTAGTAGTAGGAGTGGTAAAAGCAGTGGTAGACCCCTTAGTAATAACAGCAGTAGAACCTTTAGTAGTAGGAGTAGCAGAGACATCGATAATAGTAGAAACATAGTAGTAGTAGTAAAAAGATTTAATTGTAGTAGTCGTAGTAGAATCATTAGTAGTAGTAGTAGTAGTAGCAGCAATAGCAGAAACACTGGTAACAGTAATAGCAGTAATAAAAGCAGTAGTAGTAGTAACAGCAGCAGTAGAAGAGCAGTAGGAGGAGCAACGGTAGAGATATCCCCAGTGGCACACGCAAGTCCAGCAGCCGCTCGGGTCAGTGATATGAATCTCTCCTGGACGCTTGGGTTGGGAGGTGCATGAGGCTCTTCATCACCAAGGGTTCCAAAGCTGGCTTTAAGTACCTTCATTCATCGCCGATGATGGCCCAGTATAAGCACGCGTCTTCGCTGCAGGAGGCCTCCAGCATAAGGCAAGAACACCGTTATTGCCACCTCCAGCCCCTCAGGTGTTGTACATGGACGACCTCTGGTTTTAATGTAGATGTACGGCAACACAGAGTTCTTGCTTGCTTGCACAGGACACACCAAACGATGACAGCTTGATCGTTCAGCTCATTTTGGTGCAGAATCAAATGATAGTGTTATTACATCAGTTATTGGTGTCGTTGCAGCAACTGCTTGTCTCGTAGCATCTACTGGTGATGATGTGAAAGCTCTACAAGAGCTGAGTGATCGTGACATAATGAAAACTATTCTTTATATTTATTTATTCCTCAAAGTAAAACTTCCACTAGTTAGTTCAGGAACGATATCTGACTAGTAATCGAATTCTTTATAGGAAATTTGCCTGTGAATTAATTTTACAGAATAGACGCTACCATATTTGTTTTTCCAGAAAAAAAGATACACGGGTAGTAAAAAGCCAAAGAAATATATTAGGATGTAAAAGAACACGGGTTCTTGAGAAGATTGAGCAACTGAAGGCTTTGGAGGCGACTGAATTTGGCGATACTGACAATTGGCTTTTTAGTGGACGGTGGGGAAAGTGGTACTTCAGCTCAATATGAAGCGGCTAATGTTCTCGTTCACAGACGGTCGTAAATGTATTTCTAAACCAACTGTAGGGAAAGTCGAAGAGTAAAGTCGAAATATCTAATCCTTCTGGTAGTGACTGAAAGGTAAGGGTTAAGTAATTTCCTCTATATTTTCCACGAATGTGATGAGTTTATTATAAGGATGTATTAGTCATTGTTTTGGGACATACATGAGTTATTTACATCTATTCCTAAGGGAAGTTTCGTGGTATTCTAGACTTTTACGTCAAGATGCTGAATGTACGTGATGCCTTCCCTAGTGGTGACGTCAGGTAGGAGACATTAAGAATTGACGTCCTAAGGTCATCAGGGAGGGGGTGATAACTGGGACTGGGAGGATGGGTGATAACTGGAACTAAAGTGGGAAATTACTGAAGGAGATGCTTAATAGGAGAGGCAAGATGGGAACGTTTCAGTGGTTGTGCCCCCTATCCTCTTTCTTTTTATCCCTCCTACCCTTCCCACCTTCGTACTCTCACTCTCCCGATGGATCAGCAGATGCCGCCTATCCCAAGGAGTGAGGGATGTTGCTACACGTCACCTGCGTAAATATAGAGTTTTGGGCATACCAGTTGAACGAGAACTTTCGAGATGGAAGTTGAGTGGCGACAAGATCCTTGTAGATGATATTGCTGATTGTATTTGTTTGTAAGTCTGCCAGATGCGTACAGTATTAGTGTTACTAGATGAAGGAAAAGTATAGGTTGGCCAGAGTATGAAGTTCTGGGTCTGCCTGATTTATAGTTGTAAAAGCTGTAGGATGCATTCAGTGGTGAATCTTCCAAACGATTTAACATGAAGTTCTGCTGGAGGTATAGGAATCTGGGCCTGTTGTTGGTACAAAATTCTGGATCTTCTTGACAAAGAGAACTGTAAAAAAGAGATGTAGCTAAACCCTAGGATGCAGAGGGTCTGGTATGTGTACCAGACCGAAGGAAATGGAGTTCTCACACATGGTTATGATAAACATGGTTTCGGGTTCGTTCGATAAACAGCTTGACCTGATGAGTACATTTAAACGTAATGAGTTTAACCTGCGGGTCTGGTGACTGGAGAGGGGTGCAGGCGTACGACTTTGCTCCGTGATTGTTGGATCTAGTAAGATGAAATGCTGTTCGGCAACGAACACAGATGCTCAGAATGGACGATTCTGTAGAAGATTCATACCTACAACACTCTGGCTCTACACGATGCACGCGTCTACCCATACAACCCCTCTAAGTCCGCAAGATCCACAAGGATATAGATTTGCCGCACGTACAAGACTTTAACTTTGACAAATTGACGAAGTTGCTGGTCTGCCATTTGTTCAAACTCTTGCCTCCGCTAGACGTACAAAGTTTCGGGTATTTCACATGTCGGAAGATCCTGCCAGATATGTGGTGTACGAAGATATGGGGTGTGTAGGATGCTGTGGGTATCCTTAGATTTTGCCTCCTGTCGAGTTGTTAATTTAAGATTGCAGACAACAGTGGTCTGGGTGGAGATGAGAATTAGAAACTTGATGAAATGAAGAATGAATAAGTTAATGCATGAATAAACATGATAAAAGATGATTACAGGCAGAGGAAGGTATAAAATAATAAAATAACGAATGCGAAAAGAATGAATGTGGAGAGAATGTCACTTGTCACAGGAGAGGGACTAAAAAATCGTGACACACTGGAGGTGGAAAACACAAATTGAATGTGTAATGCAAGCATGAGTGAAGACAGGAAATTAGTCCTATTGAAAGAACTGCGAACGAAACTAATTTGCAGGGGATATGGCCAAGATTACAAGGCATGGGTGTCCACGGAACACGTATCGAAGCAGTTGCTGGAAGGAACAAGTCTGACGTCTGTTATTTCTACTCTGAATATTCGTGGTTATTACATTCAGCTGTACGTCCTATAAAATTTGACGGTCTTTGAACGTTTGTGGGATCAATCCTCTAGATTTCGGTCGCTAGAGACTTTGGTGAAGACGTTTTCATAAAATTATTGAGAAACATAATGGATTTTGTGGTGTTGACATGCTCGAGTTTCCTTTGAAAATCAGGTAGCGTCACACACACACACACACACACACACACGGATCAGAAAGTTATCTAAAAGATAGCAAAAAAAGACTTTGATAGAATCTACAAATAGGCAGAATAAACCTGATACATTTAAAAAAATAAGTTATAGAACGATTCACAATGCGCTGTTGACACTATGACGTGATAGAAGGTGAAGCGAGGGTCAGATATCAAGGAGTCATCATGAATGAAGACATTACAATTGGAGAACATTTTGAAAGATGGTTCTAATGAGTGTTCTGATAATGGTAACTTTGACTGCAAAAGACGGAAAACTATCGATGGAAATGTTGAATGTGTACATGAAACGCAATACTGATTTCTACTGTGCCGTATTATGACAACGAACGCCAACCACACGAACGGATGTAAACAAATAGGGTAGACCACCTTGAGAAGCAGAGGTCATGAGGAAGATCGAGGTGTTGTTGGATGATATATCCCATCCAGAGAGGATGAAAGTACTGGAACCTCACAGCCTGGAATGAAGAAGACAAGGGTGCATGACAGTGTATACATGACAGCAAATCAAAAAGGGATGGAAGACGGTGTCATGGGCTCATAAGCCTCTCAACACGGAAGAAACTGTGTGTTTGAACCTGAAAGGATACATTGTCGTATATCAGTGAGATGGCAAACAGAATACGAAAGCCCACCAAGAAAACATGTGATAGAAACCTTGATATAGGGTTGAAGTCAGTCCCAGATGAATCCAGCCAGGGTTGAGAACTAAGAAGTGTGCGTGACGACAGACAATGACAGTGTTTACATATCAAGCAAGACGCAGCTACCTTATGGCAAAGTCCCGTCGTACGTAATCGTAGGTACGTAAAATGCAATCTCTCTCTCTCTCTCTCTCTCTCTCTCTCTCTCTCTCTCTCTCTCTCTCTCTCTCTCTCATTCGTAAGCCCCCTAACCCCACGCGTGTAGTTTCCAATTAACGGAGTGAAAAAGTTCAATCAGTAAGAGGTAAGATTTAAGACCCGGAGAGTTTACAGAACACGGCCGGAGACGAGCCAAGTAATTCCCCCGGAATGTTGATGGCTGGGAGCGTAGTGTGCCGTGTTGACCTTCTGTCGCACACTTACTTACTTACACACACGACTTGACCTTCCCTGTTAATACTGTGCCGACACGCCTTCCTCCCTACTTACGCTATCCTTCGAACTGCTGCTACTTACAGTTTGACCCCCTACTTACTGCTACTTACATTGACCCTTAGTCTACTGCTTTCAGTGCTGACCCAAAACCTACTACTACTTACACTAATTCTCAACCTAGTGCTACTTACAACGGCCCTTAACTTACTGCTACTTACACTGCCTCTCAACTCGCTGCTACTAACACTGCCCTTCAACCTACTGCTACTTACGAAAAATCTCAGACTGCTGCTGCTTACACTGACCCTCAGCCTACTGCTACTTACACTACCCCTCATCCTAGTACCTTTCAACCCACTGCTACTTCCGCTACCCCTCAACCTACTGTTACTTTGCCCCTCAGGACACTGCTACTTACACTGCTCCTTACGCCCCCATACACCCTCCACTCCA
This sequence comes from Panulirus argus, assembly GCA_038088735.1. Lineage (NCBI taxonomy): Eukaryota > Metazoa > Arthropoda > Malacostraca > Decapoda > Palinuridae > Panulirus > Panulirus argus. The sequence continues at coordinate 5,700 of JAYMFT010167462.1, read as the reverse complement.
GTCATCCCAGCAACCCACCTCCGTGGCAGCTCATTAAGGAAATGCAGATCGAAAAAAATAAGGAACTCTTCTCTTTAAGGAATGTTATAAACTAGATTAAAGTGGGCTCGAGGCTACAGCATCACGAAAGATACAAGTCACCTATTATACAGCACTACAGTAATAGAGAGATAACAGGGATACAGAGAAGGTGATGCAGAAGTGGAGAAAGTGATATTGTGGCACAGAGATAAGTTTATATACGGTAATGAACTCTCTACCTTCTCATGTCTTTCCCAATAACTATGACTGGGCTCATTTCAAGAGACATGTTTTTCACTTTCTCAAAAATTTGTAAATACTTTCCCTGTCTGTTTTTCCTGATTTCTCAACTCCCTCTATATTTTAATTAGGGCCCAGCCTTGATGTGGACTTTTGTCCATGATTGGAGCCTTTAAAAAGAAAAAAATCATGAAACAATATGAAATGCTCAAGAGGAGATAGAACCAAATATAAACAAGGGGGAGTAATAATATATGCCCATAATAGGTTACGAGGTAAATTGTTAATGAATACGAGTTACAGTAAATGTGAACTAATTATAGTGATGATCCCAGCCATAAACACAATAAATTTATTATCATACAGACCACCAAAAAAAAGACAAAATGACTTTAGAATAATATTAATGAAAGTTAAAGAAATTTTGAAGATATTAGGACTGGTGACTTTGACTCCCCTTTTATTGAATTGCAGGAAATAGTAATAAATCATTGAGGCTGATACAGTTACAAAGGAAAGAAAAATGAATCATCATATGAAAGACAACAGCTCTAAAGACTGATTAATTTATATGTTACATTCAGCTTTGTGCAGGTAAACCACGGGGTGATGAGGGAGCAACGTAGTAAATCTTATTTGTACCAGTGACGTGGCACTGTTTTTTGATATATAAGTAAATAATTCAGATCTTTCATAGAATGACATAGGAATCAAAACAATGTATTAAATGGAAGTGAGTGATTGTGAAGTTGATGCAGCAACAATATTAAAAGACAGTGGGTTGAGTGATACTGATTTTCATCATGACGAATCAGAATAGAAAAAGACTATTGAGTTTATAAACACAAAATGGAATGAGTTCCTCAGAAACAATTACCTGGTGACAAACACAGAAATATACTGTGAGAGATTTGGCCAAATGATCATTGAACAAATACTGAAGAAAAAGAAATCGGGTGGAAAATTGAAAATGCCTAAGGATGAAGAAAGAAAAAGAGGATAACAGCAAAAGAAACATGATTAAGAGAATTGGATGAGAAAATAAATAATGCTGATGTAGAAATATTGAAATCCATGAACAAAGCAAAAACCAAGAAAGCAAAGATTGGACCATTTAAGGTAGGAGATAGATGCAGAAATGACTCCCAGGAAATATGCAGGATGTTGATTGAACAGTATAAATAATTATTCAGCTCAGAATGTATGGAGAAATTTGAAGATGAACTGTTTAACCAGTATTATGAAAAGGCACTGGTAGATATTTAGATATTGGAGGATGGTGTGATTATAGTGATTGATCAGCTTAGATAGAATTCATCTCCAGGACTAAAGGCTAAGAAGTGACCCTGGAGTTCAACTATTATTGAGACTCTATTGCTGTGGTTACCCACTTGAGATTGTTTTTAAAGAGAATGGGCATCAAAGATAAAAATAGATAGACTAGGTGGAATCCCGGCTTTATTCCTCAAGACAAAAAAAGCAATAGTGAAATCCATGATTTTATTATTTAGGCAAAGTCTAGATGGGAACTAAATTGCAGACATTCACAAATTGGCAGATGTAACACTGATGGACATGGGAGGATCTAAGCCTGTATAATACCCAAACATTACAAACCAGTTAGCTTGATTTCACATGTAACAAAGGTTTTGAAATCATGATGAAAGGACTTATATGAAACAATTTGATCAAGAATTGTGAAATAAGTGAAGGCCAACATGGATTTAGGCCAAAAAAAAAAGTATGCAAACCCAATTATTGACTCATTACAATGATTTATACGAAAGTTTAATCCAAAGAAAAAGAATTTATACTGTTTTTCTTGACAAAGCAAACCACAGGATTTTGTTAGAGTAGCTAAACAAAACATTCAGTAAATGGGAAGATGGATCGTATTGTTTCTAACTGATAGAAAGTTCAAAGTGGTAGCAAATGGAACCATGTCTGAGGAGGATGTGCTATCTGGGGTACCTCAGGAAAAGGTCTTAAACTCTATACTTTTTGAAATATTGATATCTGATACTTAAACTCTATACTTTTTGAAATATTGATATCAGATATCAACATTGTAGAAAAGGAAAGCATATCTGATGACACCAGAGTAAGCAAAATGATTGGATCAGAAACTGATGAGATGGGGATGCAGAAAATGACATAAACAATTTACAACTGGGCCAAAGTGAAGCTAATGGAATATGAATTTGAACAAATAAGGGTCAAAGAAGGATTTATTAGTAGTGCCATATTGGCCTAGTTGGGAAAATGCGGATATTGGGCCAAATGTAAGAGATTTAGGTGTCATTATCAATGAGAATCTATGTCAGGAGAAGGTAGTATTATCAAGTCAAGTGATTCAAAAGGACTCTTTTGAGATAGAAACCTATTGATGAAAATGTTTCATGTATATATTAGAAGCAAAATTGAATGAGGCTGTGTTGTATGGTCACTAACGAAACTTAGAAATAACATATTAGAGAGAATTCAGAAACACTTCATAAGCAAAATCGTTGGGATGTAACATATATACTACCATGAAAGGGTGAAAGTACAGTAACTATATAGCCTAGTCAGGAAAAGAGAAAGCTGTAGGATAATCTATGCATGGCAACAAATTGAAGGTTTGAAAGATAATGTGTTAAACATGAAAACCTCTTAACAAGGAAGATACAGAGTTCTTAAGTCTTAAAGAATACCATGGAACATACTAAAGGTAAATCAGACAAAACACTTGACAGAAATATGCATGGAACAATTACAGAAACTTTTAAAGAAAACTTGACATATGGTTGAAATCAGTTCCAGGTGAACTAAGAATCAATGATTATGTAATACAGGTGGCAGCTGAGAAGAATAGTCTAGTACATCAAGTGCTTTATGCCATCCCTCCCATACTAATTAACAATCTCGTCATCGGTACTAGTAGGTAGGTATGTACTTCTCATATTACCACACACACACTCTTACCTTATGATTTCTTATTTGATCATTACTCTTCACACCACAAATTGTTCATAAACCCCTAGTTTTAAACATATTCACCCTCTTTGTACTTATTTATCTAGGGCCCATGCCTCACATCCAAATAACACCATTAGGACTACTATACCATCAGACATACCCATCTTTGCCCTCACTGACAGAAACCTACACCCTTTGGCTTACTTTAGCTTCTGTCATTCCCTTTGCTGCTGTGTCCACTCTCAAGTACATAAATTACTCCACTTCCCCTATGTATCTTCATTCAGACTCACCTCATTAATATCAGCAAAGTCTATTAACATGCTAAATGCCCTCAGAACACTTACTGGTACCAGTTTTCTTTACAAAAAAAAGTCCATCATTATCCTTGACAAACAGTATTAGTGCTCTTCTCTAGACTGTACCTTGTCTGCTAGGTCGCCCACACATAATCCATCTTCAAACCACACAAGGTCGCTCGTGTCAATCTCCATCTGCATAGCAACGACAACCATTCAACACAAGATGTTCCCATCTCAACACATTTGGCTCCCAGTCCTGTGCAGCAATGTTGGCCCCTTCCATATAAGAAACTTAATAATGTTTAAACTAACCCAGCCATTAACTCCATTCTATCAGACATCCATTTGAATCTAAACTCCAAAACTCTAATCACACTTTCTAGTCAGCTGCCTAGACGTCATCCATCTCTTCAGCACTGGAAATATAAGTTTAGTGTATTGTAGGACCATTCATGCATAAGATGCAACTTTTACAGTGGAGACATTGAACACCTATTCTTCAGTTAGCCGTGCTTTTAACCTATTTAAAAAAATATGCGTCATCACAGTGCAAGACCTGTGGTTATGGCTGATGAACATGGCTGACTTCTTGAGTGGTACAGGAACCCCTTAGAAGGGGTTATGTGGTTGCAAGGTTTAAGGTTTCAGGATGTTGATTGGTGAATTGTGTGTTCCTGGATTAACAAATCTTTGACACTACTACTCAGTGATCGACAAAGGTGGATTTTCAGGCAAAGTTAAGGAGAACAGTGAATAACAAGTTTCGGTGTATTACACATGACAGCTAGAGGATGAGTCATTCCATATCAAATCACCCAATTTGAGAAAATTTCCCAGGTCACCCTCTCGGATTCCCCTGAAAAAAATTCACTGATGCTCTTATACCAAACTTATGTAGAAATCCCAAATATTAGGTCTGTATCTCTAATAGTTTTGAAACTACAACCCTTTGAAAAATTTTGTAAATATTTTAGCAAAAGAATAGTTTTTGTTCACTGTGTAAATTCACTTTGTAACTGATACAATCTCTAGTATTTGATATGCATTGAAATAATCATAACTCCAGAAGGAAGCTCAGCAACAACAACAAATTTTTTCAGATCATCTTCAAGTATAAGAGAATACAGGGTAAAAATATGAAAATGATGATTAACTGCCCACATAGTCAGAGGAGGAGCACATTTCAAAAAATTATTCTGACACTCCTATAACAGTAATACATATGGTTTCTGCATACACATGGCCTAATATGTCATAGATGAGTGGAAAAAATCTGTGAGTGCTTTATCTAGCATACTGTTTGAGTGAAAAGCTCTCAAAGGGAGTGTCTTTTTTTACATTTAAAATTTTTGGCCATTTTCAGAGCCTTGCAGGATGAAAAGTACATAAGATACACCTGATCTGTTTACATTTTTGAATTCTACAGAAAACATTAGCTCTAGTCACTTTGTTTTAAACTTGTATATGCAATATCAAAGGAGCTATGAATGTCGGAATTTGGACCGAAAGGCTTGCTTGGCAAAATGCATAAAACTACTTAAAATTTCAAAGGGCTGTACTTCCATATTATTAGAGATACAGACCTGATATTTGGGATTTCTCCATAAGTTTGATATAGGAGCAGCTGTGAATTTTTTCATGGGAATCTCAGGGGGTGACCTGGGACCCTCTGGGTGATTTTATATGGAATGACCCGGGTGAATGTGAATGAATGTGGCCTTTTATTGTCTGTTTCCTGGCGCTACCTCGCTATGGGTCTCTGGGGTCTAGATGTGGATTGGGAGCTGTGGTTTCGGTGCATTATACATAACACTAAGAGACTGAGTGTGAGCGAATATGGCCTTTTTAGTCTGTTCGCTGGTGCTACCTCGCTGAAGCAGGGGGTGACGAGGCTATTTCTTGTGGGGCATCATGAATGGATGGAGGTGAGCAAGTGTAAATATGTACATGTGTAAATGCAAGTTTATGTATGTGTATATATTGTGCATGTATGTATATATGTATGAATGTGAGTGGATGGATCTTTCTTCATCTGTTTCTTGGTGCTATCTTGCTAACACGGGAAACAGAAGTCAAAAATAATAGAATAAATGATAAAACAAAATACTTCCCACGTATTCCCTGCGTGTCGTAAAAGGCAACTAAAAGGGGAGGGAGCGGGGGGCTGGAAATCCTCCCC
>JAYMFT010167451.1:0-12302 GCA_038088735.1 Panulirus argus | reverse complement strand
CTCCCAACCTTCCCTCATCCCCCTGACGGCCTCCCAACCTTCCCTCATCCCCCTGACGGCCTCCCAACCTTCCCTCACCCCCCTGACGGCCTCCCAACCTTCCCTCACCCCCCTGACGACCTCCCAACATTCCCTAATCCTCCTAACGGCCTCCCAACATTCCATCATTCTTATGACGGCCTCCCGACCTTCCATCATCCTTCTGACGGCCTCCTAATCTTCCATCATCCTGCTGATGGCCTCCCATCATCCTACTGATGGCCTCACAACCTTCAATCATCCTGCTGATGGCCTTCCAACCTCCCATCATCCTCTTGACGGCCTCCCAACCTTTCCTCATCCTTCTGACGGCCTCCCAACCTTCCATCATCCTGCTGATAGCCTCCAATCATCCTACTGATGGCCTCCCAACCTTCCATCATCCTGATGACGGCCTCCACACCTATCATCCTCCTGATGGCCTCCAAATCTTCCATCATCCTACTGATGGCCTCCTAACTTTCCATCATTCTGCTGATGGCCTCCCAACCTTCCATCATCCTGCTGATTGCCTCCCATCATCCTACTGATGGCCTCACAGCCTTCAGTCATCTTGCTGATGGCCTGCCAACCTTCCATCATCCTGTTGACGGCCTCCCGTTATCTTACTGATGGCTTTCCAACCTTCCATCATCCTGCTGATGGCCTTCGAACCTTACCTCATCCTGCTGACTGCCTTCCAACTTTCCATCAACCTGCTGATGGCCTTCCATCATTCTACTGATGGCCTTCCAACGTTCCATCATCCTGCTGACGGCCTCCAAGCCTTCTATCATCCTGCTGATAGCCTCCCAATCTTCCATCATTCTGCTGATGGCTTCCCAATCTTCCAGCATCCTCCTGATGGCCTCCTAACCTTCCATCATCCTGCTGATGGCCTTCAAACCTTCCCTTATCCTGCTGATGGCCTCCCAATCTTCCATCCTCCTGCTGACGGCTTCCCAATATTCTATCATCCTCCTGATGGCCTCCCAACCTTCCATCATCCTACTAATAGCCTCCCAACCTTTCATCATCCTGCTGACGGCCTCTCAATCTTCCGTCATCCTGCTGACGGTCTCCCAACCTTCCATCAACCTGATGATGGCCTACCAACGTTCCATGATCCTGCTAATGATCTCCCAACCTTCCATCATCCTGCTGATGGCCTCCCATCATCCTACTGATGGCCTCCCAACCTCCCATCATCCTGCTGACGGCCTCCCAACCTTCCATCATCCTGCTAATAGCCTCCCAGCCTTTCATCATCCTGCTAATGGCCTCCCAGTCTTCCATTATCCTGCTGATGGCCTCCCAACATTCCATCATCCTGCAGATGGTCTCTCAACATTCCATCATCTTGCTGACGGTCTCCCAACCTTCCATCAACCTGATGATGGCCTCCTAACGTTCCATCATCCTGCTGATGATCTCCCAACCTTCCATCATCCTGCTGATGGCCTCCCATCCTTCCATTACCCTTGTGGTGGCCTCACAACCTTTCATCATCCTGCTGATGGCCTCCCAACCTTTCATCATCTTGCTGATGGCCTCCCAACCTTCTATCATCCTGCTGATGGCCTCCCAACCATCCATCATCCTACTGATGGCCTCCCATCATCCTACAGATGGTCTCTCAACCTTCAGTCATCCTGCTGATGGCCTCCCAACCTTTTGTCATATCCTGCTGACGGCCTACCAACCTCCCATCATCCTGCTGATGGCCTCCCATCATCTTACTGATGGCCTCACAACCTTCAATCATTCTACTGATGGCCTCCCAACCTTCCATCATCTTGCTGATGGCCTTTCAACTTTCGATCATCCTGCTGACGGCCTCCCAACTTTCCATTATCCTGCTGACGGCCTCCCAACTTTCCATTATCCTGCTAATGGCCTCCCAAACTTCCATCATTCTGCTGATGGCCTCCCAACATTCCATCATCCTTGTGGTGGCCTCACAACCTTCCATCATCCTGCTGATGGCCTCCCAACAGTCTATCATCCTGTTTATGGACTCACAACCTCCCATCAACGTGCTGATGCTGACGGCCTCTCAACCTTCCATCATCTTGCTGATGGCCTCCCAGCCTCCCATCATCCTGCTGATGGCCTCCCATCATTCTGCTGACGGCCTCCCAACCTTCTGTCATCCTGCCGATTGCTTACCAACCACCCATCATCCTACTGATGGCTTGACAACCTTCAATCATCATGCTGATTGCCTCCCAACCTTCTATCATCCTTCTGATGGCCTCCCAACGTTCCATCATTTTGCTCAAGGCCTCCCAATCTTCCAACATCCTGCTGACGGCTTCCAAACCTTCCATCATCTTGCTGACGGTGTCCCAACCGCCCAACAACCTGATGATGGCCTCCCAATCTTTCATCATCCTGCTGATGGCCTTCCAACCTTCCATCAACCTGCTGATGGCCTCCCAATCTTTCATCATCCTGCTGATGGCCTCCCAACCTTCTATCATCCTCTTGACGGTCTCCCAACCTTCCATCATCCTGCTGATGGCCTTCCATTATCCTACTGATGGCCTCACAACCTTCAGTCATCCTGCTGATGCCCTCCCATCCTTCCATCATCCTGCTGAAGGCTTCACAACCTTCCATCATCCTGCTGATAGTCTCCCAACCTTTTATCATCCTGCTGATGGCCTGCCAACCTTCCGCCATCCTGCTGACGGTCTCCCAACCTTCCATCATCTTGCTGACGGCATCTCAGCCCCCCATCATCCTGCTGATGGCTTCCCATCATCCTGATGACGGCCTTCCAACCATCTGTCATCGTGCTGAAAGCCTGGCAACCTCCTATCATCCTGCTGACGGCTTCTCATCATCCTGTCGAAGACATTCCAGCCTTATCTCATCCTCCTGACGTCCTCTCAACCTTCCATCATCCTGCTGTTGGCCACCCAAACTTTTATCATCCTGCTCTTGGCTTGCCAACCTCCCATCGTACTGCAGACGGCCTCCCAACGTTCCATCATCCTGCTGATGGCCTCCCAACCTTTCATCATCCAGCTGATGGCCTGCCAACTTTCCATCATCCTCCTGAGGGCCTCCCAACCATCCATCATCCTGCTGAAGGCCTCTCAACCTTCCATTATCCTGCAGATGGTCTCCCAACCTTCCATCATCTTGCTGATGGCCTACCAACCTTCCATCATCCTCCTGAGGGCTTCCCAACTTTCCATCATCCTGCTGATGGCCTCCCAACCTTCCATCATCCTGCTGACGGCATACCAATATTTTATCATCCTTCTGATGGGCTCCCAACCTTCCATCATTCTGCTGATCTCCTCCCAACCTTCTGTCATCCTGCTGATGGCCTCCCAACCTTCCATCATCCTGCTGACGGCATACCAATACTCTATCATCCTTCTGATGGCCTCCCAACCTTCCATCATTCTGCTGATGGCCTCCCAACCGCCTGTCATCCTGCTGATGGCCTCCCAACTTTCCATCATCCTGCTGACGGCATACCAATATTCTGTCATCCTTCTGATGGCCTCCCAACCTTCCATCATTCTGCTGATGGCCTCCAAATCTTCCATCATCCTGCTGATGGCCTCCCAACTTTCTGTCATCCTGCTGATGGCCTCTCAACCTTCCATCATTCTGCTGCTGGCCTCCCATCCTTTCATCAACCTTGTGGTGGCCTCGCAACCTTCCATCATCCTGCTGATGGCCTCCCAACCTTCCATCATTCTGCTGATGGCCTTCAAATCTTCCATCATTCTGCTGATAGCCTCCAAATCTTCCATCATCCTGCTGATGGCCTCCCAACCTTCTGTCATCCTGCTGATGGCCTTACAACCTCCCATCATCCTGTTGACGACATCCCAACCTTTCATCATCTTGTTGACGGCCTCCCGTCCTCCCATCATCCTGCTGATGGCCTCCAATCATCCTTGTGGTGGCCTCCCAACTTTTTATCATCCTGCTGATGGCTTTCCAACCTCCCATCATCCTGCCGATGGCTTCTCATCGTCCTGCCGACGGCGGTCCAACCTACTATCATCCTTCTGACGGCTTCCCAACCTTCCGTCATCCTGCTGTTGGCCTCTCATCATCCTGCTGACGGCCTCTCAACTTTCCATCATTCTGCTGCTGGCCTGCCATACTTCCATCACCCTTGTGATGGCCTCATAACCTTCCATCATCCTGCTAATGGCCTCCCATCATCCTACTGATGGCCTCCCAACCTTCCATCATTCTGCTGATGGCCTCCTAACCTTCCATCATCCTGCTGATGGCCTCTCAACCTTCCATCATTCTGCTGCTGGCCTCTCATCCTTCCATCACCCTTGTGGTGGCCTCACAACCTTCCATCATCCTGCTGATGGCCTCCCATCATCCTACTGATGGTCTCCCAACCTTTCATCATCCTGCTGACGGCTTTTCAATATTCTATCATTCTCCTGATGGCTTCCCAACCTTGCATCATTCTGCTGATGGCCTTGCAATCTTCCATCATCCTGCTGATGGCCTCCCATCCTTCCATCATCCTGCTGATGGCCTCCGAATCTTCCATCATCCTGCGTATGGCCTCACAATCTTCCATCATTCTTCTGATAGCCTCACAACCTTCCATCAACCTGATGATGGCCTCCCAACCTTCCATCATCCTGCTGATGGCCTCAAATCATCCTACTGATGGATTCACAACCTCCAATCATCCTTCTGATGGCTTCCCAACCTTCCATCATCCTACTGATGACCTCCCATCATCCTACTGATGTCCTCACAGCGTTCCATCATCATGCTGATGGCCTCCCAGTCTTCTATCATCCTGCTTACGGCCTTTCAACCTTCCATCATCCTGCTGATGGCCTTTCATCCTTCCATCATCCTGCTGATGACCTTTCAACCTTCCATCATCCTGCTGATGACCTCCTGTCATCTTACTGATGGCCTCACAACCTTCAATCAACCTGGTGATGGCCTTATATCCTCCTACTGATAACCCCCCAGCCTTCCACCATCCTGCTGACGGCCTCCCAACCTTCTATCATCCTTCTAATGGCCTCCTTATCCTCCATCATTCTGCTGATGGCTTCCCAATCTTCCAACATCCTACTGATGGCGTCTTAACCTTCCACCATCCTGCTGACGGACTCCCAACCTTCTATCATCCTTCTAATGGCCTCCCTACCCTCCATCATTCTGCTGATGGCTTCCCAATCTTCCAACATCCTACTGATGGCGTCCTAACCTCCCACCATCGTGCTGACGGACTCCCCACCTTCTATCATCCTTCTAATGGCCTCCCTACCCTCCATCATTCTGCTGATGGCTTCCCAATCTTCCAACATCCTATTGATGGCGTCCTAACCTTCCACCATCCTGCTGACGGACTCCCAACCTTCCATCAACCTGATGATGGCCTCCCAACCTTTCATCATCTTGCTGATGGCCTTCCAACCTTCCATCATCCTGCTGATGGCCTCCCATCATCCCGTTGATGGCCTCACAACCTTCAATCATCCTGCTGATGGCCTCCCAACCTTCCATCTCTTGCTGACGGCCTCCCAACCTTCCATCATCCTTCTGATGGCTTCCCAAACTTCCATCATTCTGTTGATGGCCTCCCAATCTTCCATCATCCTGCTGACGACCTAACAACCTTTCATCATCCAGCTGATGGCCTTCTATTATCCTGCTGATGGCCTCCCATCATCCTATGTATGGCCTGACAACCTTCAGTTATCCTGGTGATTGCCTCCCAACATTCCATCATCCTGCTGATGGCTTCCCAACCTTCTATCATCCTGCTGACGGCTTCCTAACCTTATATCATCCTGCTGATGGCCTCCCATCATCCTACTGATGGCCTCACAACCTTCAATCACCCTGCTGATAGCCTGCCAACTTTCCATCATCCTGCTTATGGCCTCCCAATTTTCCATCATCCTGCTGACGGCCTCCCAAACTTCCATCATCCTGTTTATGGCGTCCCAACTTTCCATCATCCTGCTAACGGCTTCAAAATATTCTATCATCGTCCTGATTGCATCCCAACCTTTCATTATTCTGCTTATGGCCTCCCAATCTTCCATCATCCTGCTGATGGCCTCCCAACCTTCCATCATCCTGCTGATGACCTCCCAATCTTCCATCATCCTGCTAACAGTCTGGTTCCCAACCTTCCATCATCCTGCTTATGGCAAGCCAACCTTCCATCATCCTGCTGATGGTCATCCAACCTTCCATCATCCTGCTGATGGTCTCCCATCAACCTACTGATGGCCTCACAACCTTCAATCTCCCTGCTGATGGCGTGTCAACCTTCCATCATCTTTCTGATGGCCTTCCAAAGTTCCATCATCCTGCTAACGGCCTCCTAACCTTCCCTCACCACGTGACGGCCGCCTCCCAGCCTACCACTATCCTGCTGATTGCCTCCCATCATCCTACTGATGGCCTGACAACCTTCAATCATCCTGCTGATTGCCTCCCAACCTTACATCATCCTTTGATGGCCTCCTAACCTTCCATCATCCTGCTGATGGCCTCCCATCATTCTATTGATGGCCTCACAACCTTCAGTCATCCTGCTGATGGCTTCCAAACCTTCCATCATCCTGCTGATGGCCTCCCAACCTTCTGTCATCCTGCTGACGGCTTCTCAACCTTCCATCATCCTGCTGATGACCTCCCAATCATCCATCATCCTGCTTATGGCCATCCAACCTTCCATCATCCTGCTGATGGCCCCCCATCAACCTACTGATGGCCTCACAACGTTCAATCATCCTTCTGATGGCCTGTCAACCTTCCATCATCTTTCTGATGGCCTCCCAAAGTTCCATCATCCTGCTAACGGCCTCCCAACCTTCCACCATTTTGCTGATTTCCTCCCATCATCCTACTGATGGCCTGACAACCTTAAATCATCCTGCTGATATCCTCCCAACCTTACATCATCCTGCTGATGGCCTCCCAACCTTCCATCATCCTGCTGACGGCCTCCTATCATCCTATTGATGGCCTCACAACCTTCGGTCATCCTGCTGATGGCCTCCAAACCTTCCATCATCCTGTTGATGGCCTCCCAAAGTTCAATCATCCTGCTAGCGGCCTCCCAACCTTCCCTCACCACGTTACGGCCTCCCAACCTTCCATCATCCTGCTGATGGCCTCACAACCTTCAGTCATCCTGCTGATGACCTCCAAACCTTCCATCATCCTGCTATTGGCCTCCCAACCTTCTGTCATCCTGCTGACGGCCTCTCAACCTTCCATCATCTTACTGATGGCCTCTCAACCTTCCATCATTCTGCTGCTGGCCTCCTATCTTCCTTGTGGTGGCCTCACAACCTTCCATCATCCTGCTGATGGCCATCCAACCTTCTGTCATCCTGCTGATGGCCTTACAACCTCCCATCATCCTGCTGACGACCTCCCAACCTTCCATCATGTTGCTGACGGCCTCCCGTCCTCCCATCATCCTGCCGATGGCCTCCAATCATCCTTGTGGTGGCCTTTCAATTTTCCATCATCCTGCTGACGGCCTGCCAACCTCCCATCATCATGCTGATGGCTTTTCATCATCCTGCCGATGGCCTTCCAACTTACTATCATCCTTCTGACGGCTTCCCAACCTTCCTTCATCCTGCTGTTGGCCTCCCATCATCCTGCAGACGGCCTCCCAACCTTTTATCGTCCTGTTGATGGCTTGCCAACCTCCCATCGTCCTGCAGACGGCCTCCCAACGTTCCATCATCCTGCTGATGGCCTTTCAATTCTCCATCATCCTGCTGGTGGATTACCAACCTTCCATTATCCTCCTGACGGCCTCCCAACCTTCCATTATCCTGCTGATGGCCTCCCATCATCCTACTGATAGTCTCCCAACCATCAGTCATCCTGCTGACGGCTTCTCAATATTCCATCATCCTCCTAATGGCTTCCCAACCTTGCATCATTCTGCTGATGGCCTTCCAATCTTCCGTCATCCTGTTGATGGCCTCCCATCCTTCCATCATCCTGCTGATGTCCTCCCAACCTTCCATCATCCTGCGTATGGCCTCACAATTTTCCTTCATTCTCCTGATAGTCTCACAACCTTCCATCATCCTACTGATGGCCTCCCAACCTTCCATCATCCTGCTGATGACCTCCCATCATCCTACTGATGGCTTTACAACCTTCACTCATCTTTTTTACGGCCTCCCAACATTCCATCAACCTGCTGATAGCCTCCCATCATCCTACTTATGCCTCCCAACCTTCCATCATCCTGCTGACGGCCTCCCAACATTCCATCATTCTGCTGGTGGCCTCCCAGTCTTCCAACATCTTGTTGATGGCCTCCTAATCTTTCATCATCCTGCTGACGGCCTCCAGACCTTCCATCATGCAGCTGATTGCCTCCCATCATCCTCCTGATGGCCTCACAACCTTATATCATCCTGCTGATGGTCTTCCAACCTTCCCTTATCCTGCTGACGGCCTCTCAACCTTCCATCAACCTGATGATGGCCTCCCAACCTCTCAGCATCCCGCTGAAATCCTCCCAACCTTTCATTATCCTGCTGATGGCCTCGCAGACTTCCTTCATCCTGCTGATGGCCTCCCACCATCCTACTGATGGCCTCACAATCTTCAATCATCCTGTTGATGGCCTCCCAACCTTTCATCATCCTGCTGATGGCTTGCCAAACTTCCTTCATCCTGCTGATGGCCTCCCATCATCCTACTGATGGTTTCACAATCTTCAATTATCCTGCTGATGGCCTTCCAACCCTCCATCATCCTGTTAATGGCCTCCTAACCTTCCATCATCCTGCCGACGGCCTCTCAACCTTCCCTCATCCTCCTGACGGCCTCCCAACCTTCCATCAACCTGCTGATTGCCTCCCATCATCCTGTTGATTTCCTCAAGACAATCCATCAACCTGCTGATGGCATCCCATCATCCTGTTGATGGCATCCCAACCTTCCATCATTCTGCTGATGGCCTCCCAAACGTTCAACATCCTGTTGATGGCTTCCCAGCCTTCCATCATCCTGCTGAAGGCCTCTCAACCTTTCATCATCCAGCTGTTGACCTCCCATCTTCCTACTGATGGCCTCACAACCTTACATCATCCTGCTGATGGCCTGCCAACCTTCCATCATCCTGCTGATGGCCTTCCAACCTTCCATCATCTTGCTGACATCCTCCCAACTTTCCCTCATCCTGCTGACGGCCTCCCAACCTTCCATTAACCTGCTAAATGCCTCTCAACCTTCTGTCATCCTGCTGATGGCCTCTCAACCTTCCATCATTCTGCTGATGGCCTCCCATCATCCTACTGATGGCCCCACAACCTTCAGTCATCCTACTTATGGCTTCCCAACCATTCATCATCCTGCTGATGGCCTTCCAACCTTCCATCATCCTGCTGATAGCCTCACAACCCTCCATCATCCTGTTGATGGCCTCCCAACCTTCTATCATCCTGCTGATGGCCTACCAACCTTCCACCATTCCGCTGACGGCCTCCCAACCTTTCATCATCCTGCTGATGGCCTCCCAACATTCCGTCATCCTGTTGATGGCCTCCCAACCTTCCTTCATCCTGCTGATGGCCTCACAACCTTCAGTCATTTTGCTGATGGCTTCCCAACCTTTCATCATCCTGCTGATGGCCTCCCAACCTTTCATCATCCTGCTGATGGTCTCACAAACTTCCATCATCCTGTTGATGGCCTCCCAACCTTCTATCACCCTGATGATGTCCTGCCAACCTCCCATCATCCTGGTGACGGCCTCCCAGCTTCCCATCATCCTGCTGACGGCCTCCCAACCTTCTATCATCGTGCTGAGGGCCTGCCAACCTCCCATCATCCTGCTGACGACCTCCCAACCTTCTATCATCCTGCTGATGGCCTGTCAATCTCCTATCGTCCTGCTGACGACTTCTCAACCTTTCATTATCCTGCTGATGGTTTCCCATCCTTCCATCATCCTGCTGATGGCCTCCCAGCCTTCCGTCATCCTCCTGATGGCCTGCCAACCTCCCATCATATTGCTGGTGGCCTCCTAACCTTCCCTTATCCTGCTGACGGCCTCCTAACCTTCCATCATCCTGTTGATGGCCTCCCCACCTTTCATTATCCTGGTGATGGCCTCCCAACCTTCCATCATCCTGCTGATGGCCTTCCGTCATCTTAATGATGGCCTTCCATCATCTTAATGATGGCCTCCCAACCTTCCATCATCCTGCCTACGGCCTCTCAACCTTCTATCATCATGCTGACGGCCTCCTAACCTTTCATCATCCTGCTGATGGCCTGCCAACCTTCCATCATCCTGTTGATGGCTTCCCAACCTTCCATCATCCTGCTGACGGTTTCCTAACCTTCCATCATTCTGCTGATGGCCTCCCAACCTTCCATCATCCTGCTGATGGCCTCCCAACCTTCCATCATCCTATTGTTGGCCTCCCAACCTTCCATCATCCTGCTGACGACCTCCCAGCCTTCCATCATCCTGCTGATGGCCTTCCATCATCTTAATCATCATCCTAACGGCCTCCCAAACTCCCAACACCCTTCGATCATCATCCTGACAGCCTCCTAGCCCTCAGTCATCGTCCATTCAGCCACCCAACCTCACATCACTCTTTATTTATCTAATCCTGTTTTCAACCCGAGAATGAAGATACAGTCATCTTATACACCAGACTTTACCTTTCAGTGTTAGACAGACAGGGCTAAAATGCGAGTCCTTTGTTCCTCAGGTTGGTAACTCTGTTCGTGGCGAAGATGATTGTTGTTCGCATCCCCATCATCGTGAGGGAGTCCTGGGGCCTGGACGTGAGTACTTAGGGAGGTCCTGGGTCCTGGACATGAGAGTTGAAGTAAGACTGGCTGCCTGGACATGAATCGTGCAGGAGTGGTAGGGTAGCAAGGGAAGGAAGATGAGGGCGGATGTGAGTCAGTGTCATGAGATTTCGTTGTATTGTGTGAGGAGATGCTTCCCGGGACACTCATGACCACCCTTCCTTCCCTCCAGGAGTCCGCCGTCATGTCCACACCCGTCGAGAAGATGGAAGAGTCGGTTGATGTCGATGGAACCTTGGTGAGGGTGTTCACTGTTCAACCCCAAAAGCCCCAGTCGCCCACCAAGGAACCGAAGCCTGAGATGAAAAAATACATGGAGGAGGACTTCGACCCTGCCCAGCTTAAGGGTGAGTGTTTGAGGTCAGGTTTAAATGTGCGGGTCAATGCAACTTTCATAGGGAAGGATCAGAGGTAAGTCTTGGAGAGTCAAGACTACGTGAAAAGGATCAAGATCTGTCAGGGATAAAGATGGGTGATATACTGAAAACATGTGGTAAGAATATGAACGAAGATACCATGGTACTCGGTATACCTTGTACTGGGTGTCCGGCCGTATACTATGGGGAAACAGGACGAGGTATGGACAAACGGACCAGTGCAAAAAAGCTGATATATGTTTTCATATATGAGTTTACATATTTACAGGAGAAAGACAGACAACAGGAGGCCTGATTGGCCCACGACTGGGTTGTCTGTTGGAGAGAAAAATAAAAGAAGTTAACTTGACAAGAAAATGTAATTCCGTTCAGCAATTTTATAAGCTGTCACCGACTCCCCGCTCCTGCAAATTAGCCTTCTACTGTCCCCGTCACCGCTTTCGTTTATACAGTTCATTTCTGGAGTTTTTCTCAGAGTATACCTGAATTTATAAAGTATTTGTCTAAACGACTTTTGAAGGTATTTATATTCTTATCATTCACTACGTCTGACGGTAACTTATTCCAGCGCTCAACACACCTATAGGAAATGAAGCTTTTTCCACGCCCGTATATCTTTTAGCTTTGCGTTTTATTCCATTTGTCCTGGTAACCGTATTTTCTTGTACTTCGAAAAGATGTTCGTGATTTACATTATCGAAATTGTTCAGAATTTTGAACACTTGGATTAAGTCGCAGCGAAATCTATGTTTTTTAAGGGAGAAGAGATCCAAACGTTTCAGCCTCTCTTCGTATGCCAGATTTCTAGGGATGGAATCAATTTTGTCCTGCGAATTTGTACTTGCTCTAATTTTTCCTCGTCTTTTTTATAGTTTAGGGACCAAAACTGGACTGCATTTTCAGTGTGAGGTATTACTAGAGAATTATAAAGTGAGAGAATTGTTTCTGATGTCTTGTAATCTATGTTCTTGGCTCTGAAACCTATCATTTGGTTGCCTTTTTTACTTGCTGCTTGACACTGTTTAGTGTACTTCAGATTGTTGCTAATGACAACTCCAAGGT
>JAYMFT010167450.1:0-26295 GCA_038088735.1 Panulirus argus | reverse complement strand
AATATATATATATATATATATATATATATATATATATATATATATATATGACAACCACAAGGAAAAATGGAACATGATAAGTCCTAAGTGCACTTTCGGGCGACCAAATCTTCAGGGGGGATACGCGAAAGTGCACTTGGGACTTATGTTTAATTTTTCCTCACGGTTACCAGATCACTCGCATCACTGTGGCCTTTCCTCGCCTGTTAAACCTGATTATGCTACACTTATTCAAATTAACTCTCAACTTCCTCCTATTACACCCTTACATAATGTATACGCGGTGCACGTGCCAAATCGACACGTCACAGCTTCACGCAAGACAAAGAACAAGTTAGCGTATCATAGTTAATCAAAAGATGATCATTAATATCAATAATAAATGAGTCAGCAGTTCTTTTGAGGATATTAATACAATTACTTCATGGACATGATGTACTAATCAAACCCACTTTTTTATCCCATGGATGAAGAACTTGTTCGGTACGTAGCAAATACTTTTCCATTGACTTTATCTATCTGAAAAAAAGTAAAAACCGTTTGTTATAATGGAACACCAGACCTTCCTTACATCGAGAAACCATGGTCTCTCCACGGAGGTGCTGTGGGGAATCACCTGGAGTATATATATATATATATATATATATATATATATATATATATATATATATATATATATATACACCTCACCTGAAAGTGGTGTTGGGTAAATGAATGATGCAATAATTCCAGTATGTTGAGAGATACAACTTCTTATCAAGTCAACTGAACAGGTGATTACATGGAAAAATCATTCAAGCTGAACAAATTCCATCTTGTAAAGTACATATAAAATAAATGGACCACTTTTATGAGGCTTCTGTAGCTCTGAATCTGCGCTTAAATCAGGTACAGAGGAAAAAAAGGACTCCTTTGCTGCAAGAAGTTCCTTGATGAGACTGCATTCCCTCTGGCTAACTGACGATGATACAGCTTCGTCCTAGGTGACTCTTCACTCGCAATGTACCCTCAGACGGGCGGAGTCGAGTGATATCAAACATCCCATCATCATATAACCCCAGGACCCCTTCCCTAGGAGGTTCCTACAGCTTCAAGGTTGCGCTGCAATCGGTAGCAGGGAAAAGATAAACAACTCTGGATCACGTGAGAAAGTTCTTCGACGAGATTGTCCTCCGATGATACAACCTCGACAAAGGTGACCATTTCACTCGCTCATCTAAACAAGTGATACAAAATCCCTTGATACAATCTTGGAATCTAAATAAGCCTGTCACCAAGTTCACCCCCGGTCCCTTTTATACCACCTAGTAAGAGTAACTAATGACAATGATACTCCCAACCCTTTCCAGCCATCATCCGAACCCAACCCGATAATCTGGGAATAAGCTGCTGCGCCATCCCGGCTATCGTCACCTCCATCACCAAGTAATCCCTCGTCCCCGAGTTGCAGGTCAACACCACAACCGGACCGAGCCCGTCCCAACTCGTACACACCGCAACAAGATCATCCCCATCTCAACCATCGTAAAAATTACTAACAAACCAAGTGACAGTCATCTTAATGTTTGTGTAAAGACTGTCTATATATCTATTGCCTCCCATCGTTCCGGCCTTCACTATCTTAACTCAATATATCATCTATGTATTTAGCTTTGGGCTGTTACTCAACACACCATGAATTATCATGATTATTATAGTCAATACAATCATCACCATTTTTATTATCATTTTTATCAATATTACTATTATCATTATTATATTTATTATTATTATTATTATTATTATTATTATTATTATTATCATTATTATTATTACTGTTATTATAATTATTATCATTATCATTATTATTATTATCATTATTCTCATTATTATTATTATTATTATTATTATTATTATTATTATTCATAATAATTATCTTATTATTATTATTATTACAAAGTTTATGATCTGTCAACAAAGTGCCACTAATCATTTACGACGGTAAGACCAACTCAGACACCCTCCCATCAATCATTTACCTTGACAATGATGAAGCAATCCCCAGTATCTAACTGCAGTAGCATAACGATACCATCAATCGCATAAGTGTTAACACAGAAGGTATAGGTGTTGTAATACAAAAATGTGTGACGGTTCAGCAGGTTAGTTCGAGAGAAGGAAAACTACACGAAACATGGCAAAGCTATTATCATACGGCCCTGGAGCTAATGTGGGTCTTGCATTGCTATCTTGCAACACAGGAAATTAGTCCATAAGTAATGGCGTGTTAAAGCAGTACTTAGAAGTGTGCTTATACCGGTGGGGTAAATACAGAGGAGCTGCTGTAAGGATAAAAATGTTGGTGAAGGTATTAGTGTAATGAAAGTGTTGGTGAAGTGCTGGCGTAATAACGGAAGTGTTGGTGAAGGTGCAATGTCATGGTAAAAGTGCTGATATAATGATCGAAGTGTTGGTGTCATGACAGAAGAGTCCTGCTGAAGGTTGACAGGGCAGCTGGTGGTGGGAATGTGTCGCTTGTGGAAGTCCTTGGTTACCACGACTGATTACACCAGTCCCCCTCCCGCCTCCTCTTCTGCACCACTACACACATACTTCCCCTCTCTCTCTCTCTCTCTCTCTCTCTCTCTCTCTCTCTCTCTCTCTCTCTCTCTCTGTACACCCATCCTACTGCCTACCTCTCGCTACGGTCGCTTCCTCATCTATCCACCGTGCCTCATACACGACCCCACTGACCACATGTGCTACATATGGGCTCTGACCCAGCCTGTAACGTATACCATGCCCTACTGCTCGGGTGATACATATGACATACTGCAGTATGTTCTCACAGACCTTTAACTCTGCCTAAGAATTAAGGGTCTCTGTACTGAATCCAAGAGGCTCTCAACCCCTCTATGTATCTTATCCCATAAATACATACATAGAGGTACTGATCTATGCAACAATACACGACACGTCTTTACAAATGTGGTGGGATGATGTACGTAAAGGTGACAGCCAACCAGCCATCGCTATATCGTCTAAGCAGAAAGCGCTACGCGCTGCCCCGTCTGTTTCCTCCTTGCTGCATATCTTCCCTATCTTCTTGCACTCTCCACCCACTCTCCTGCCAGCTCCTTCCTCCCCATTTCTATCCCTCTCCCACTATCCCCCTCCTGCTGCCGCCGCCCCGCCTCCCCACAGCACACACACTTGACGGGGCCACACCCGAGCCTTACGCAATCCCCACGTACTCACACCCATCCCAGCCGCCTCCCCAACGCATCACCACCACACCCACAACAACCACGGAAAAAAAAATTATGGGGAAAAGAAAATCTTTGTCTACAACATCTCTTCTGAAAGATGACTACATCTACACGAAGCCAGATGTAGCTAGAAAAGGGAAATATCTGTGAACTTATGGGAGACGAGCCTACAGTGAGGTTTGTAGTTGTAGGATTGATTTTAAAAATCATTTGCCGCGTGAATGTAATTATAGACCATGAAGTATTCCTGTAAACAATGAAGACGTCTGTCTGTAAAATCGTCTCTATGTACCGAAGATTCTTTCCACATACCTTAACCAGGTCATAACCCTTGCCCTACCCCTTGAACTCATGTGAATAACAGCAAATTCTAAGGCGAGCCTCAATATATATATATATATATATATATATTCAGGCCGTTCCCTGAGGGAGCCTCCACATCTGCTGGAGTCCAGGATCACTACTATAGAGTAAGCAACGTGTGTGGTAGTGACCCGCGCGTCAAAGAGGGACGTGCGGGTCCGTGCGGCCTCCAGCCAAGACCGACGTCGTGGTGGTTGTGATGATATTATTGAGTCCTGGTGGCTGGGCTGAGGTCAGGGGCGCCCTTGGGTGTCCGACCCCAGAGCACCTCCTGCTGGCCTACTCTGCACCCAAGAGCACCTCCTGCTAGCTCTCTCTGCACCCCGGGGTTGTTGGTATCTCTTGCTGGCTTCTCACTTTTACAGCGCGAAGGTATCTTATGACGCTTCAGTGAAGACCTGTTGGTCTTGTAGCAGCAGTATCTAGCAAAAAATACAGATTGTAAAACTGGGTCTTCTAACATACGAATGGTACATACGCCCTTAAAAACCACCATGTTGCACACGCCTGGCATGTTCATTTATTCTCTACTGATATTCTTAACCTCCTCATCTGTCATCCATTTATCAAAGGCAATAACTAGGTGTGAGCCGCAGTCAGGCTTTCTAACATTCAATTTCATTGATACTGAAGTGCGTATTATGAACATTACGTTTATACATGCACATGTAAATTACTTAAGTTACTCAGTAATCATACCGATGATGAACACAAATTCTGCCGGGGTAAGCAAACACGGCCATGCTCGAGGGCCTAATCACGGCGCCCGAGAGCCGTGCCATCGTGCCCAGCGCCACACGGCTGGGCTAGCGTCAATGGTCTTGCCGTTGTGCTCAGCGGTACGACCATCGCCCTCATGGGGAGCTAAAATCAACCCAGGCCTCAGATAATCATAACGACCCCCAAACCCATTCACACTTCACCCCATCCCATAATGAGCCGTAACTGATAGTTCGGCCTTCTGAGTCCTAACAGGTAGCAGGAACTAACTGGCCCAATTGATAGTGGACGCGATGGTAGAGATAAAGGATGAGTTATTTGCGCCCCTGGTGCTCTGTATGGGAGGTTATCTGTACTCCGCGTATAACGTGTCTCTCCCATTCTGTTATCTATCTACCTCTTTCTCTCTCTCTCTCTCTTTATGCATATGTGCCATCGTGCACATATTCACGGAGAGAGAAAGATTTATGAGTATTTACGAAGAGATTCTGTCAAAAGGCAGGCTAGCGCGTAGCGATTGCCGCGGGAAAATATAATTACGAAGAGTAAGTCGTATGAATTACGTGTTGTCTTGTTATGTATGAGGTGAAGAGACAGCAATCCCGTGTGAGTGAAGAAGAAAGTAAAGACGCGCAACTCTGTACACACCACAAGGCTCGTACGTGAATTGCATGTACACATCCTAGATATCCATATAAAGTACAACCACGCACACGTGTACATCGTCCGTTAATAGCCACGTGCACCAGAAATCAAATCGCACACGACAAAAGTATGCTAAAACTAGGTAGTTAGAACCTCTTCAGGGTGAAGTAGCAAGGGTTCTACTGGACTGCAAGCTCTTGCGGCACCTTAAGCGCGCACGAGGCTCGTCATATGCGCCGAGAACCTTTCTAGAGGCCGGTGATGACAGAGAGTCGGAGCCCCGGGCGTGGCCAGGGTCCTCTGCCTGTGGTCTCCAAGGTCTGGTGGTCATGGTCGAACCATCAGCACGGGTGTGGTCACCGTGACCACCAAGATGAGGATAGATGTTGCCAGGCAACGTGCGCTCCGGACACCATACGTGCGGCAACATCTCAGCGATGTTAGGAATGTGGGTTGTGTCGGTCACCTCAGTGAACATCAGAAGCTTACGGGGATGGAGACAGCAAATGCTTACTCAAAGTTCGCGATACATTCAATCCTTTCCTTATCATGATTACGGCCTGGCCTGGACGAAGACTTCAGCCCGTAATCCAGAGAACTGGGTGATTACAGGGTAACTACTCGTAAGACATGTTATGCCTTAGCAATGCTGTGTAGTCAAATTCCTCGGGTCTTCGGCCGATTTCGAATGGCCAAACTCAAACGTCTTCAAGCATCAGCTGCAAAACCAAAGTCCACCTTGACGTATCATATATCAAAACTTAACAAAAACAGCATCTCATGAAATTCAAATGGTCGCCGTCACTGTGGGTGAACAGAGTGCTAATAGCAAGGACGAAATAATGTCTGGAGTTGCCTGTCTTCCTGCTATGGGCTCGACAATCCAATTTTCTATCGTTGGTTTCATTACTGCGTGGGCGTGGCCTGCGGTCCTGGGCCACTACGTGATTGGACGAGAACCCCAACGCTTTAAACACTACCGGAATGAAGGTCGTGGGAAATGTTTTGTTTTCCGTCGGCTGCGCACAATCACAACAAAACTTCACGGTTTCCATTTCCGTCATATAACGTACGTCGTTTAATCCATGTCACTGAGTGGCGGTAATAACGAAATCCGACAACACCCTCAGTGCGTTACGAATACAGGTTTTGTTCTGATGTATCGTAATAATGTGCTTAATTTACTAAAAGTTATCCGGGGTACAAGGTCTCGCTAACGCCCGTTCAGTAAGCTGAAATAATGCATATATATCTTAGATCGTTTTAAAAACACTCACACGAGAGAAGAGCGAATGAAAAATATCACTAAAGTTTTAAAAGGAGCTGAATGCTAATACAGACCTTTAAGCCAACATGTCCTCCATGACCCAGCTGGTGTGCCATATATGCCATTGTTCCCTGCTGCACCACTAAGGCGCACCCGTTAAAACATTATTATACTGCTATGGCGTTTGTAAGTGTGGGCGTGAACGTGTGCGCGGGCGGGCTCAGGTCTTGTGATGGATGACAGCTCTGCAGAGACTGAATGAGCTCTGATCACTTAAAATAACAACAGCCATTCACCTACTGCCCCAGTACATAGGTGTTAACCTGGGGATATTTATGGCTTGGAAGGCCGTCCGTTACCGAAATATAGCGGCATTAAGTATGGGTGGGTATCCGACGGGCAGTCCCTGATGATATACCGGGTTGTTTATCTATTTACGAGGCGGTTCATAAATTCACGAAGCTTTGAGAGAACTGCCCTACATAGAGCGTGGGTCAGGGGCAGACATCTGTTTATTTTGGGAGTGGCAGGCGGTACGGGAAATATGGCGGCGGTGAGCGTTCCGAAGAAGACGATATAAGAGGAAGATCGTCTGCTGTTAACCAAGCCAACATCATCCAGAGGATAGTTCGTCAGAGAATGAGTTCGGTAAAGCTACGATTCGTCAGTGGCTTCAGCATTATGTAACGCTGGTGAACGCATAGCGTTTAAGATTATATTAATAATATTCTTAAGCTCAGAATCCCATGATAATGGTACAAAGGTCAACAGATAGTCGGATTATACTAAGACCCAACAAAATATAATTTCTCTTCATATATATACGTCTTATTAATTTTCAAGTTATGTGTGACATAGAATCAGTTGTCTTAAGAAGCAGAATATGTTATGTATTTCTAATTCACCATCATACAAAATGTAGCAAAATTGGGAAGAGAATCTTACAGGAAAGAAAAATTACATTATCTTTTTCTAGTTTTTCTCCTAACTCGTGAGGCTCGAGATTAACTGATGCTACCCTCGACAGCTGATGGGATGTAATGGAGAGGAATGAGCTATTCATCCCAGCAGGACTCGTGTAAGGTTTGAGAAATAACTGACGCTAACGCATCTTGCCTACTGTTCAACCTCGACAGTTGCTGGCATGTAATGAAATGAATGGCCCTTAAAGGCCAAGATGGAACGCACCTAACACTGATGACCAAGCTTATAAATAAAAATCCCTTAGACCTTATATGTTATGTAGCATACCCAGAGTATATCAAGGTATGATGAACCCGTAGTAATGAGTGTTATATTACTTCAAAGATATACCAGATATACTTTTTCTATGGGTCGAGATGACTGCAACACGAGCGTAACTTCTATGCCAATCTCTTAATCACGGAAACAGGCAGTAATTGAACCAAGAGCTTTTCAGAAATTACTAAATTCATCGTGGCAATGCGGAATCAAAAAGAAATGTAACTGTTGTTGGTGAAGTGAATTCTCTCATCTTGTCACACATGAATGAACGCACGTGTTTCACATTCGTAGTGGAATAAAATGTCCTTTTTTTTCAGTGTAACTCTGAGTGATTTTTTGCATCTATTTTCTTGTGTTGGGATGCCAGGATCCTTTGTTGTCGTCTGAAGAGATAAAGAGCTGTCTGAAGGCCGCGGAACAGCATTATCAGTGATGGCAGAAGCAAAAGCACGAGAAACAGCTGTAATTATCACAGCAGTAAATGTGGTATTTTTCCAAGACCACAAGCAATCATTCAAGCATCAGCAGCGGTAACTGTACAATACCAGGGAAACAAAACAGCACAAGATAAGGAACTCCACATAGCATAGAACCCCCTCTGCGCACGGTACAATTAGGTAGCTACGTAAGAGTAAATACAACATAAAAACTGGTAACCGGTGATATCAGTGATAGTAGGACTAACAGTAACACTAATATTAGTAGTACTGATAGTATTCATAGTACCAGAGAGTTCATACCCGTCTCCATCTTACTCTAGCCAAGATATGGGATTCAAATAGTCAAACTAGTGAACCTTACATTTCCCCAACCACCAACTAGGGATATAAACTTATCTCAGACGTGAAGACGCAAGGAAAATTAATTAAAGCTGGAACTGAACCTGCGAAAATAACCAGAAGGTCAATCTTATTCTTAACATGACTGATTCACAGATCTACACAGCGCTCGCACGCTTGACAAACTTCCAAAACAAAATTCTTCATGAGTTTGGTCGGCTACCTTTTGAACTTCGGTATTCCTAAACTGCAAATCCTGTGCCACTACTTACCAAAACACCTTTTTTGTAATTTGCAATTTGTATAAAGAATGGGTCGTAGAGAGGTTTACGTGCTTTGAAAATGTTGATACGGGTAATACAGACAGAAAATATCAGCAGGTGAAATGTCACGTGAAGAAAAGACCAAAGAACCCTCGCATTGTTTACAGGTCGAGGAGACGAAAATGTCGAAGGGCAATCCGGCCAGGGCAATTATTTCACGAGCAGCCGCTCGAAGGACGTAAACACAATCAAAGCCGATGATTGATAAGCCTGGAGTGACATCAGTAAAATGAAGAGACTGACGAAACCTGCAGGGCGGGAATTATCCGAGAGGTGATTTAAGGTCGTTAGTGAAACAAACTGGCAACGACGTGTTTGTGGTCGGCCTCGGTAATTTGGTGGCGCACATCAGAGGATAATGGTTTCGCGCCGCC
The DNA here is from genome assembly GCA_038088735.1 of Panulirus argus. Lineage (NCBI taxonomy): Eukaryota > Metazoa > Arthropoda > Malacostraca > Decapoda > Palinuridae > Panulirus > Panulirus argus. The sequence goes on along the minus strand of JAYMFT010167450.1, from coordinate 17,331 downwards.
ACGTTGTTGACCTCAGTCCCCGCTTATGCCACACTCCCCTAGTGGCGTGTGCTCAATACGCAACATATTCATCTTGTGATCCTAAGACAAAGGATCTTGTTACAAACATGTACAAGTCTCATGTGGTGTTGCGAATTCACAAGTCAATAGGTTCTCTAGTGCCATAGGCATTTCGTAAAAAAAGAAAAAAAATACTATTAGCAAAAACCAAAGACAATATTAGTGCAGGTACAACCCGGATACAAGTGGCTTCAGAAAACGTTAAGGAACCTTGATCAACATACCGACCCAGCCAGGTCGTCTTGCAATTGTTTCAGGTGTGCGCTTATCTTTACCTCGAGCTACGCAACAGGCTCATCTGACAACCATGACACTGCATAAGACGTAGCGCTAAGTGTGTGAAAGAAATAATACCTTTTCCGGGGAGGAACAGCGTAAATAATCGCAGCCGGGACGCCATTAATTCCAGGTTCTCCAAAAGCGGATATGCTGCACTGGGGCGGAGGGGTCAAGTTCGTGGGTCTCAACGTGTTGTTGTGTTCGCAAGGGCAAGGTCAGGATGCAGGAATGAGAAAGACGGACAGGTAATGGAGAAACGACGCTGTGGGCAAAGTCAACACCTGGAAAGCGCTGACGTCACTGAGCGAAGTAAAATTCTGCTCTCAGCCTGCGCCTGATGCAACCCACAGAGATGGACAGGAAACTAAAGATGATAAACGGGGTGATATGGTAACTGGAGATTCGTAGTAAAGATAACACAATGTCTCAACAGCAACAGAATGAACTGAGGCAGTAGAGTCAATGCCTCAATGCCATGTGTCAACAGCGACTGAAGCTAATATACGGTCATCCGACCGGGTTCACGTCAGATGTTCAGGAAATGAAGACATGTGAAATAACTATCATGCACTGACGCTCGGAAAAAGGGATAAGGCGAAATGGGTAACAAAGAAAGTATCGCGAAAGGAGACTAACAATAAAGATAATGATCTCCGTTATTAACTGTGTAATGATGATAAAATGAGATGAAGACACCATCGAGGATAATCCTCCAGTCTAGGATGAGGGGCGGATTTAGCCCAACATGGGAGGAACTCAGACTCCCACAGTAATGGCAAAATGAGAGACAGAAGCTGACCCACTGCTCTCTCTCTGCCTCTGCTGAGATCAGGACAAATAAAGTAATCATACGCAGAGTAACATATGAAATTTATTAATATATTCTATCATAACGGCAACCAGATGGGCAAGGACGCAACCTTCGCGCAGTAAGGAGAAAACTTATCTGATGCATGACTGTTGCCGCGCGAGGAATGATCGCCAACAGCGTGTTGCCGAGAGAACTTCGAAGAATTCCTCCTGTTCAACATTTACGGTTATCACTGTACCATTACCCACATCGGAGGCATGATGGTTGGAAATCCTACCCGATCCTCTGAGATTACCTATCAACAAGGTGACTGGCCAAGCACCTCCACCTCAGCTCAGTTTTTAAGGTATAATATTATACGTGAAACAAATGGAGAATGAATCGTCTACATTAGATTATCAGTAACCAGCATCATGCTTAGATTTCCATAATGAAGCAGTTCGACAATCGATGGAGAAAATAAAGTAAGGAAGATAAAGAATGAATCAATCGGGCAGGAAAGAAGCCGAAAGAAAAGAAATCTAAGCAAGGAAGATAAATGAAGGCTTTAAACAAGGAATACGCCAAGAGTAGAAAAATCAAAGCAAAGAAACGGCAGCAACAGCAGCAGCAGGAAGCGACACGGACGTCCCGAAAAATAAAAGTAACGAAATAAACGAATAAATTTTACAAAAATGTTCATGAAAAAAGTAAAAGTAATCCAAAGTAAGAGTACTTGAGTAAAAGTAATTCCAGATATAATGTACTAATTATAATGTATGGAATACCACCGTCCACCCAGCCATGGTCTACATTTCCTTCAGGAGGAAACAATATTCCTTCCCAGCTCAACAGAACACTATACAAAAAAAATTCTGTTCATTATTACAACTTCAAGTATTAATAGTGAACTACGTCAGCAGTAAAAGAAGGAACAATACTGAGGCGTTAAATAATTTCAGTTAAATATTTGAATGAAAAAAATATATCGGTGTTTCAGAAAATGAATTTCTGATGGCGAGATAGATAGTAAAGATAACAAGACGCACACGATATTACCACGAACACTAATTGCTAGTTATGCATTATTGCCAGATTACAGGTAATGCTTGGACGAGCACTCGACTCATTCTGACGGTGCCACGTTTGGTTCTTATATCCTGAGTCTCTCTCAGTTACACACGGCATCATACACGTAATGTTCATCTTTAAAGGATGAGAATAAAGCGGCTGGAAGCGAAGCTCTAGATACTGCCGGATACATCCATTTCAACAGACCGGGATCTGTAACATTGCACTCCGTAACTCAAGCAAATGAAACCATCTTCCGAATGTTCGGTTATTACATTAGCCATAAACGATATATATACAAACCTTGCTGTACAATTCTTATTGGTTCGGCTTGGGGTTTTTTCCTCCTCAAAATCGTCTGTATAGCGTTAAAACATTACAGCGCATATCTACAGGACCGAAGTGACAAGCACGAGGCATTCAGAGTCTTTTACTTAAGTCTTGGATCTACTCCAGCTCCCAGTACCCTGCTTGTCTTAGCAATTCCAGTGGTTATCTTGGTTCACTGATTCACAGAATATGACACTCGCTGTGCCATATATCACGGGATAGAGACTCCCGGATGTTTAATCAAGGACCGAACCCTGTTCAGTGAGGAAGGGTTTGAGGAAAGGAGAGAAAGAAACAGACGGATAGGCAGAGTGAGACTCACGCAGTGGTTCCTCTCAGTGACATAGTGCACATTAAGAGAAAAATTCCCAACAATTAGCGACAAAGGTAAGGGTGATCAGCCTCGCCACACCTGACCTACAGCACCCTCGCCAGGCTAAGCTATACAGTCTATCTAAAGTCGGTAAACATAACAATGATTTTTGATGTTGGTGTCAGTGATTTACACTTCCCTTGCGGTCATGGTTGATAATACTTCTACTTCTTTCTGGATGAAGAAAAGCTTTCATTCCGACTCCTAAATCATACTAATGACAAGATCACTTCGCAGGTGGCATACCTGCTATTAATGGAGTGTCTTTTGCGATAACATCTCCGAAAAGGCCCACCTCACTTGCCACTATCCTATCGCTTATCTCGCCGACCAGGAAGTGGGGAGTTTATTCGGGCGGAAAGAAAGGGTATACGTGGCGGTGTCGTGCATATGCAATTAGGGAATAAAGTGTACAGTGTAGTGCATCCAGTACGAAGAATGGGAGAGTCGTGCGTGCGTCTGTCGGCAAGGGATGGTTGAACGTCACGTGCGTGGTATCGAGGGGACGGTGGAACGTCTTGCGGTAGGAGAGAGCATGGGGTACAAGAGTGTACTACGTCTTGCCGAGAATACTCTAGGGGCTTCAGAGCACTGAGAGAGGTCCCAGTCAGTCATCGAAATACACAGTGAGTAATACTTAATTAATCCAATTTCCTTCCCGTCCACACGTCCAACACACATCACTACACAGACACATACAAATGCCGAGTCCAAGGAAGACATTCCTTTTTCCTGCTCCTGCGTGGAATGCAGCCGTGAAGTGTAGAGACCCCATAATGGGAGTCGTAGGATTGCATAATAATACATCTATACTCGGAGGGAGAGAGGGTAGTGTTGCGCGTGAGGAGGTCGTCCAGGCGGCAGCAGCAGCACTAGCAGTCTGGGCTCGTCGTATCGTACAGCGCTACCGAGTTATTAATATCCTAGTTTGGGCAGCGCGTCACCGTCACCTTGTGACCGCCATGCTTAACCTTTACATGGGCTTCCTAGTACCCTTATACCTACCTGTATGGCCCGTGTGTCCTGCTCTACATCTAGGTTCCACCCCAAACCTACGCTACACCCAGATGACGCAAGAGGAGGAGGAGTGGGGTGGGGGATGTCCCTGACAGTAGGTCCTTCGGTGTAAGGTGCCAGACACCACCTGCCTACGGGTGACGGGTGAGGTGCCAGAAACCAGCTGCACAGGGGAAGGATGGGTGAGGTGATAGATACCAGCTGCTGAAGCGAGTGACGGGTGAGCTGGTTGTGCTGTGTGGTGTGCCTCCACTGTGGTGTAGTAGTGCCGTACTGTGGCACGGTGGTGCTGTGTGCTGTGCTCTGAAGTAGCGGTACTGTGATTCGTGCTGTGGTACTGGAGGTTCCATAAATGCACCACATGCTGCTGCAACCCTGTGTTGTTCTGCAGGTCTCCCGTTTCCCTGCGCTGTGTGATCCGCGCGTCCGCACGCGGTACGCATAGCAGATCGCCGTAACGTTTGATGTCCCATGGTGACGGTAATGAGCAGCTTAAGCTAATGCCGTCGCAAGACCAGAAGCCCCTCCGCCCCTGCTACTCCACCGCTATACACTAAGGACCCATCGGGTACGCCTAGCAACCGACCCGCGTCCGGGATGAGGAGCTTTCGAGCTCGGCAACACGCAGTCCCGCCGAAGATCACAGCCGTCATAACGAAGCAGTCCTCTGACTGGGTAACCTCTTACCTTTCCTAAATAGTAGCCTTCTGATTAGCTAATTTGTGACCATCACCATACGGCAGGCCTTCTGATGGATTAATCTTCTACCGTCATCTAATAGCAGCACACAGACTGCCTTATCTGTACCCACCACCCAATAGTACCCCTCTGACTGGTTAATCTGTAACCATCACGTAACAGCAGCTCCTTAATTGGTTAATCCGTATCCAACATTTAATAGTAGCTCTCCTCCAGTAGGTTAATCTGTCACCGTCATCACATAACAGCCTTCTGACCAATCAACATTCAACCACCATCAAATAAATGTTTCATGATTGGCCAGCCTGCAGCTTTCAACCGATAGCGGCCCTCCGATTGGCTATTCTCGAACCGTCATCAAAGAGCAGGTTTCTGATTGGATGAAACCAAACGTATGGAGCGAGTTAAACGAAAATCGCGCCCCGTCAATAATCACTTATTCCACTTCGAGAAACAAGACTTTAATTGAATTACCATCACTAATTTGCATTCCGGCAGGTCATGTACGGCAGTAAAGTTGCTTAATTAGCTCACGATGCACCTGGCTCCACGATGCTAACATATGCACATGTGTTCTAATTACCCGGCCGACAATGGAAGCAATTTAGCAACATGTCCGCTTCGGAGGGACATGTTGGCGGCAGTGTTGGAAGGCTTTCCATGACTTCATTATTTTTTCATCTTGGTAAAAGTTCTTTTCATGAACTACTCTTCTTCTGACAAGCTTTTCTCCTTAAATTCTTCCTGTAATAAGTTTTCTACGCCAAAAGTTCTTCGTTACAATTCATTTCATACTTGTAAGAATGTGTTTTTTTCCTGTCGGAATGCTCATTTCTCCACCCAGTCAAAAGTTTTCTTGATCTTTAAGTTCACCTCGGTGTTCCTGATGGAAGTTCACTCTGATCCAAGACCTACTCCTCTCCGACACCCACTGTTGCCATGAACTGAGTGGGTAAATGCGTTTTCAGATATACAGGAAGACTGGCGTGTGTATTTGTGTGTGTGTCGCTCCGCTCGCGAACGAACCCTGCCGAAGAGCGAACCTTGCCACGATGCGGACACTGCAGACGAGTAATCCCCTGCCGACGACCGCCTCTTACCAACAAGGTCAGGTGCACTTGGACATACTGCTCATTTCTGACTTCTCATTAAGGTCTATATACAAAAATGTCTTCCCGAGAGCTCGAGCGGCGAGAGCTTACAATATATGGCAACCTCTGACCTCTAATGCTGTGAACTTACTGCATAACACAGCGACCATAGCTGGGTCCCCGAACTGCATCAAACCTCCAGCGGGCGTTCAGATGGTACAGCCACAATTCATAACGCTCTTCCCGTTCTTTCCGAACATTAAAACTGTTCTTACTCATGATTTATAATCATTGGAAAATAAGAGAAACATATTGTTCTTGATCATTCACGAATACGTAAGTTAATTCTTCCATTAACAAAATTTTCGTCACTTTTTATATTATGTTTTCCTTCTTACGTATGGCTCGACTGAAGGACGTTTGGTTCGGTCATGAGCAAGACACAGGAGACTGTAGCATTTACTGAGGGAATAAATCTCGTACAACTACGGAGCTCCAACCGTAAAAAAACGCAAAACAGCATCGTTGGCTGGCAGGGGCATCGGGAGACGGCGGATCAGGTGATATACCTACATTGGATCGTTTTTGTCGGGGTTTACGATGCCACTAATGACCGTGTTGACCGTGGACGAACCCACCGCTTCACAGCCAAGTAAATAAAATAAACTAATAGTAACCGCGATATGAATTTTGAACAGCAAACTCGTATCATATTGCAGTCACTGAATCATACTAACCGTTCTAATTCCTGTGATTGTGAACGTGAACCACTCACATGAACAGTCGTAATCACTGGAAAGAAAACATAAGAATCACAGCGGAGACAATCTATGTTTTCACAACGGAAAGTATATCTTGATACTAATAACGAAACTAACTTAAGGAAAATAAAAATGTTCATACGAATAGTAATATGTAAACGAGGTACAATTATCTATTTCACAAATAATACATCGCCAGTTCTAGAATTACTAGAGAGCCGCTGTGGCAGGAGTGATTCTAGAGACTGCCACACGGAGACGCCGCTGAGATACCGAGTCACAGCGCAGTGACCGTAAAACTTAAAATTTCAAAACAATCATTCCATTTCATAGGCCAGGACGACCTCTCTGTAAATATCCACTTCTGAAACCACCGAAAATTTGTCCATAAATTCTGTTTACTTGTCTAAAGATATCGAACATTTATGTGAAAGTATCGAACATCAAAAATACTGAGCCTTCGTCTATAAACACAACATAATTGCGGAAATGTCCCATCATTTGTTTGAAAATATCGAATACTTGTCTCAAAAACTATGAGCATTTGCCGGAAATTACAGTTTCTTTAAATTTAAAACACGTATTCCCTGCGTGTCGTATAAAGCGACTAAAAGGAAAGGGAGCGGGTGGCTGGAAATCCTCCCCTCCAGTTTTTACTTTTCCAAAAGAAGGAACAGAGAAGGAGGCCAAGTCAGGATTTTCCCTCTAAGGCTCAGTCCTCTGTTCTTAACGTTATCTCGTTAACGCGTGAAATGGCGAATACGTCTTAAGGAATGTCCCACTTCACGTACTGATTCACTCCGTCTCTTGGTATAGGAAGAGCATTTCCGCACAGACGTAACGAATTCATAGACACCGCAGTTATAACGCCCCAGGAAGCATGACCCAAACAATATAATGTCTCAGTTAACGTCTTCCAGAGTGTGACGTCTCATAACGACCCAGATTATCACAAACTACCGCAGACACTGCATGCACACACACATTAATATAAACCAGTATGGCTTTAGAGCAGACAAAATACACAGACACGGCGCTGGAAGAATAGACAGACGACAAAAACAGGTAGAGAGAAGGGAAAAAAAATGGTTCTGAGAAGTGCAAGTCAGTCGAGTTCCAGTCCCACCCCCATGGTCTGATCCAACGCGAGATGCCCACCCCAAGACACCCCAGAGACCAACCCCAGACAATCAGTTACCAGTCCCAAATACCCCAGAGACTAACCCAAGACACCTCAGGGAGAAGGGCCTCCCCGGAGGACGCCAGTAATATGACCATTAGTAAAGGTAACATGATCAGCGGCACTAGTAACCCGACCAGGAGTACATGTAAGACAACCAGTATTACAAGTAACATGACCAGTAGCACCTGTAATACTACCAGTAAACTGGTTACATGACTCGTTGTACGCGTAACATGACCAACAGCACCAGAAACAGGGCCAGGAGCGCCTGTAATAGTGCTTACACAGTATCACCAGTAACAGCCATTAGCGCAAATGACAAAGCAACACCGGTAACAAATCCAGCAGCATACATAACACTGTTACCACGTGTAACGCACACAGTGCAACTAGAAACAGCGAAACATTGGAGCAGTAGCACTAGTAACAAATACAGTACCATCAGTAGGACTTACGTCATAAATGAAGCAGTAGCACCAAGTAACAATGGGAATAGTGGTTACAACAGGAACGGGTACAGGAGCAGTAACAGGAGCAATATGAACCTGAAGGTCAACCGTAACATGACCAAAACTCGACCGGAAGTCTGAAAGGGACAGGCCCACCAGCGGACCTCGTTACTACGGGCTCCCAGGACTTCCAGACCCCGCTCTAGTGGCCCTAGTGAGTCCCCAAGTCTCGTTACTGCCTTTGGGATCTCCCAAACCTCGTTAATTCGGTTTCTGCAAATTCCCAAACCTCGTTATTATGAAATGTAGGCTCAAACTTCCAGAACCTCGGTAATATGACTTCTAAAAGTTCCAAACTCTAATAATGCGAGCTCTAAAAGTTCCCGAACTTCTCTACTTTGACATCAAATAAGTTCAGAACCTCGTTGTCGATTGATCCGTAAGTTCGTGAGCCTTGTTTATAAGCAGTCTGAGTTCCTGGCTCTTTTAAAGCCCGCAGACATCGCTACGCCGCTCTAAGACTTGGTGAACCTTGTATAGGAAAAAAGTTCCGAACCTCTCCATTGCGATCACTGATTATAATTCCTGAAATTCAGTCGGTCCTCCGCCCTGCCTGTGTCCCAGACCCACAGCTCGTGAACCCTGGGCCTCCGCATCGTTACGTCGCCCTCACGTACCTGACCTGATGACCCCTGGACGACTAACCTTTGACCCGAACTGTCACCACCTCATCGTCCTCCACAATTACATTTTTTATACTCAAGACCTTAATTAGTGACCTTACAAACATTAAAAATAAATCGATTCCGATGATCAGATTTGTGAATCCGCACATATCTATTTTCTTAACCATTCTTCGGTGCGTTATAGTGCTATACTATAGGACCGCCAGTGACTTAACCGGTGTATTTAACAGCGTAAATATCTCAGTACCCTGGTGACGTGTGGGCCGCACCAGCGGGTGGAACTGGCAGCAAACCCTGCTGGTTTTACTATCAGTCGTGGAATCATAATGCAAAGCCACTCTATCATTAACGCTTAGATTTTCTGTATTTTACGTGTGCTGAGAGCTCTAGTGCCAAATGTTACGTGGGGCAGTGCGGCGCGGTACATGTGGACTACGGTAGCGTGGCCTTCACTGCGGAAACCTGTTACAGTGATCCTCACCCAAATGAAAAGTTACCCAGAATCTCGTTAAGTCAGTCTTTACGGTATATCCATGTGTATAGACCCCTGCAATATATCGTTAATTCGTATAGATGTATATGTGCTGTATAGGCCAGCCAGAGGGGCGTTTAAAGGGTGCTGAGACGAAAGAACCCGTTTGGCGGGACTTCCGTTGCTTTGCGGGGTGGGGCACCGTGGGCAACTGAATCCTACAGTATGTCACATTGTTTACTTTGCCTAATGCCTAGTACCAGGACTACATCCTAGTCCATCATAGAACGTTAGTTCACATGTTTACTGGTATATCGTAGAGTAATTAATATGTATCTATCGCTGTATATACCACAAGCAAACAGAAATTTAGTTCTATCCTAAGTCAAGCAGTCCGGACTTTGTTTGCAGTAACTCCCTCAAGCACGACGGTGAGACCCTTGGGTCTGACGGCGTCAGTCAGGTCAAAAGGTCACGCTACCATACCCAAGGCTTGTACGTACGGTCGTGTCTCAGAGTCCGTACCGTCACGGTCAGAAAGACTGAAAAGCCAGGTCAAGAATGGCGTTGGAAACTGGAGACACATTTAGCAGTTCCTTCGGCGAGAGATAATGATAAACGTCGCCTGTGTTACACGCGGGTCACAAGTACGCCCTCAGGCGTTCTGATCGGCAGAGCCTTATACACAGGTCACGATTGCAGATCGGTTGGCCAGCTGATCTAACTCCACCTGTGTCCTGTCAGGGGTGGGGCTGGGGTGTGGAAATGAGAGAAAAATATGATGGATCCTTTCCCTTACACAGAAACCTTTTTTTGTAAAATTCAAGGCGAGAACGTCAAGACCTAAGATCATATCGCCTGCCAACATTATGAAGTATTACACAGTCCAGTCCTTCTTCCTCCCCTTCTTCTTCCTCTTCTTAACGCTTGATCTCTACCTAGCCTGAGTTCTTGCCTAAACGCACTCCACTTTCTGAAAGCTAAGCCGATTCGTTTAAAAGAACGGAAAGTATGTCTGGCTTGGTACAGCGACGCCAGAACGGTCAAATACTGTAAATATTAAGATAGTTTAGGACGATCTAGTCCCAGCAAAACCTCTGCCATATCCGCCATCAAACCTTCGACTCGATATTTCGTAACTAAACTTGTTTTTATCCACCCATTAAACAAGCAAGGTGCCCTCAGCTGATTACATGGCCGACTGTGGTACGCCTTTATAGATCCGATGCCGATGGTAGACCAACCGTACCAGCTGATGAGACGATGGTTCCCGCCTCAGGTGGAAGCGCAACTGTTTACGTCCTCAGGCACGACGGTGCGTTCCATGATCACGACGGTACGACCCATAGCATGGTGGCTCGACATTCAGATCACCACGATTCACCCCTCGAGTAGGATGGCCCGACCTTCAACCAGATCCTCAAGGGTCGGGTCAAAGGTCACACTACCACACCCAAGAGTCGTATCTTCACAAGATCAGTACCGTCGTGTTCAAAGGGTCGCACTGTGGTACTCGAGGGATTACGATTTCAGTAGTCACATACCCATGTGAAAATTTAATTTAAACCTTCTTTGTTCAGTTCTGTACAGTAGGTTTCCAGAGGTACACGGATCGCCCCTGCACTGGACGTGGTCAAGGTCTGCGTAACGATAAGAAAAAAGGCAGACTAGTCCTGGGAAGATCGCAGGGAGTGATAGATGATGTCGGCCGGGGCCAGAATCGCCTCTTTATGGATTTGTTTCGTGTTTCAGTATCTCGCCATCTTTCATGGAGATGAGTCAACTCTCTTATTCTCTCTCTCTCGAGCACACACACTCACAAGAAGGACATCAATAGGATAATACTATCAAGCCAAACAATGAGTGGTATGGTAATGAGAACTCTCACAATGATGGACAGAAAGCTAATGAAGAAAGTGTTTCACGTTTACATAAGAAGCAAAACTGCTGCTTTGTATGCTCAACAGCATAACATCTTAAACTACACATTTTAAAGAAGATCTAGAAACACCTCACATGCAAATCTGGTGGTCTGTAACATATGAATGTTCACAAGAGGATAAAAGGACTCGAGATTTGCTGCCTAAAAAAGAAGGGTAATACACATGTTAACGTATATCCGTCAGCAAAAACAAGACATCAAAACAATGTTTTCATTTGTAAGCATCTCAGCAAGGAAGATACATAAATATCAAGTTTGTAAGTGTTTGGGAATATACCAAAATGATATCAGACAAAAACATACGCAAGTCAAACAAAGCAGTGGGGAAGATTATTCAGTGCAATGCCACAGAAAATGAGAAATATACACAGAGCAACAACAGAAGCATTTAAGAGAAATGGTACAATGGTATGGTATCATATGCAACCATTACTGCCAATCTTGCAAAATCTTCCTAAGGCCTTTCTCTCTCATATACATCATTCATAGTCTAACTCTATATGTCCTTCCATGTATATACCAAGTATTCTTCCACATGTTTGTTTACATTTAACATTCACATTCATTTTACACTATCATTTATTTCCAAAGATACTTATCAGGGTATTCTTCATCCCAATCCTTTCTGTTTCCCCTAATTGGCTTTCAAACCTGTCAGTTTATATCTGTTCTCTCCTTCACTCATCCCCTGGTCCTATACATGAAGTGACTCAGCAAATCTCAGCTTAGAGCTGAGTTACAGACCTCAGGGCCAATGAGACAGTAAGCGGCCGGCATACTTCACCCGCACTCTCGGCTATTTAGCCTCGTAAAGGACCTCACAACGACCTAGCCCGTAGGGCAAACTTATTCGTCAATTATATGTTGGTGGTCTAAACTGGTGTTTAAATATTACATTCCTACTCCTCTCTCTCTCTCTCTCTCTCTCTCTCTCTGGGAAATGCTAAGCGCTAGCCTTGCCATATGGTAAATCTAACCGCAAGTACTCGCAGGTAAGTAGGAGCACTCTCTCTTTCTCTTCATTTGGCCGTTATAGTCAGGTTACTGCGTTAAGATGAATGTCTTTATTGGCTGCGATACCGAGTTTGTTTGTTTTTTCCGCCAGTGATCAACGTAAACAGATCTGAAAACCTCTACTGCCGCTTCGCTTGACAGCCACATCCGTTGACTCCTCCTCCCCTTACGGTATTCAACTACTTTTAAATCCTCTTCAGGCACAACATCCTCAGTGTGTAACTGCTGTCTGGCCTATGATACAGCTGTAGTAAAGAAACTCCTGTAAATCTTAGCACTTACTGTCACAATCATCTGTCATGCAAATGGCTTGCAATTATCCAATTCATCCGCTATTAGCGTCTTCCGCGGTCCTTGTGGCTGCGGATAACTCGACGAAGGATGCCCCGCGTTGTGCTGCTGTGACGCATGAGATACATTAGTTGAGCCATTGTGTTGGGAAGGCTGTGTGTGGTCCACACCCTCGTCCAGGCCTCAGTGTCGTGCTCAGGAAATTTGTCTGCGGTTAGTCTCGTGACGTTTAGACGAAGCATCGTTTAGGACGGGATTGCGTTTGGCTCATTACCAAACGTAATTTAAAGTTACTCTACGGGGACATTTAGACTTAGGATTTTTATGAAGTTCTAATTGAACCCAGTTACCTTTCAAGTAGTTGTTCACAGAGTATCAGTACAATGTAAGGCTTACACAGTAAGACATCGATGCATATCTTATAATACCATCTCAATGTTTCAACACTAAGATGATACGATAAGATGTTTTTACAATAAGCTATTACCGAATCAAATTGATACATTAACGTGCCAATATAAAAATATGTATATTCCGCTAATTGGTTAAGGCAGTGTTTAAACCAGAACAAAATTCTGACATGAACGTTTAAAAACCTTAAATTGTTGACACAATATTCGTTATTAATCTATCAATATCAGAAAAGACTAGCAAACTGAAATACTGATATTGACATGGAAGAAACTGTGAAGATCTACTAATGGTATTTCACAGTTTAGAAATAATAATGCAGCTGAAGACCCCACATGGGATTACCAAGTTAAAGGTTTTGTGTTCTCTTCCGGGAGAGCAACATAACTTAAATAGAGCAACACATCCAAGGAAAGAGGGGCATATCCAGGGGAGTAGCGGCATATCCTCGAGGAGCAGCATATCCCAGGGGTTCAACATATCCCAAGGGAATAGCAAATTCCGGGAGAAATATAACCCAGGGAAGCAGCATATCCCTAAGTACAACAGCTTATCCCATGGAACAACGTACCCAAGGGCAGCAGCACATCCCAGGGAGAAGAGGAGAGTACGCACACAATGAAGATAGTGTGACTTTAAGAAGGGGAAGAGGTAATAAACAATTTTAAGACAAGTGTGTGTACACCTCAATGGCAGATGAGGGAGCCGGATAATGGGGGTTGGGTGGGTGGTGCCGGATAATGGGGGGTGGGGTTCACCGCGGACACTGGATGGCCACTGGTCACGCCACTGGACTGGTTAACTCACTGGTACAAGGTCGTTTCCAGGACACCACGGAGAAGAACTCCTGGCCAGTAATACCCCGTACCCACCTCTCTCTCTCTCTCTCTCTCCATTGGTGAAATACGGAGATAATTAATGACTTGTTGTTAATGTATATTCAAAATAGGAGACACTTTTGTTCTCACATCGCCCTTCGTTACGTCGGTGTTCTGTCAGACTTGTTCCCTTTTTATCTCGGTCTTCTAATTTTTTGTCTCTATAAAGCATCAAAAACGATCAGAAATCTTGAGTTACTACAAAGGTCGAAATCTATGCCTACGTATATAGTTTCTCTTCCGGAAATCCCATGACGTCACTGCCTCAAAAAACCTTATTTCACCTCTAATGATTGGCGACTAGGGGATTTGTGACGTCACACCATGACTGACCAGTAGAACTTCAACCTGTCCCTGACGTCAAACTCTCGGTGGCCGACAAATTGCAGATCTATTTTGTTAATCGGAAGATCTTATTGTCGATCATCGAAGAACAGTTGAACGATATTTATCGATTACATAGTCGTTACCAACGTTAACGATATCGTGTGATGTTTTCATAAAAAGACAGTCGTTCCTCATATGATATCCGAGCACAGGCAACTGGGGCGCCGCCCGCCTCCGGTTAACCTTTGATATTTACTTGGCTAACGGATCTGTCCGGCCCGACGGGACAGCACCACAGGTGACATTTGATCGTTTTCCACCGGTAAATTTAGCTACTCTACTTATGTTCGTGATATCAAAAAGCAGCAAGAATTCCTGGGACATAAAGATCTTAGGAAAATATATAAGTAAGGCATTTGATATCAGTAAGATATTAACGTTTGGAGTACCGAGTGCGTAGCAAGAGAGGCGGCCTGCAGCACCACCTTCCATATCGACCCTACGATGGAACTGTTCCCTCACAACAAAAGAACTTCTGGCTTTACTTCTATCGCCTTGTGAGGCAATAATGTGACCGACGAGAGCAAAGGTGCTGGTTAATGTCCTTGGCAGAGATGGAGGGATGAAGTGAAGAAAGGCTTTGGGGTATCGGGTTAGGAATATTCGGGAGGATGAGAGCCGTTCGTTGGATAGAAAGAACTTGAAAAGTATGGTATATGAGGGGAAGGCGTATTGTTAAAGGGCTGAACCGAGGTATATGAAGCGGACAGGGTAATGCATAGACTTGTCTGTCGGGCTTGGTTGTGCAAGGTAACACGTGGTTTCGTAACATTAGACATGACAACTAAATACTGGATGCATGCAGATGAGGCCATTGTTCGTTTGCTCCTGATAGTCTCTTGCGAAAACGGTAAATGCAATAATATATATATATATATATATATATATATATATATATATATATATATATATATATATATATATATATATGACTTACAAATAAGATACTTTAGAAAATAGCTACAAAAATTTCCGTGGGCTGTCACGTCCTGAGGTATGGATTCTGGAGGAGATAACTGCAGCTATAAGGAACCCCACACTGCAAGGTTTGGTTCCTTGCGACTTCCTTTTGATTGGAAAGGGCCTACAAGCAAACTAGGTACCCTACAGTCAAGTTCACTTGCTCTTTCCCGGCTTGGCTGTGTGTGTAAGGCTCGCCTTCATGACTTTGTAGCGAGCAGGTGTACAGAATATATTTTGTTCTGAAACTTCAAACATTTTCGTTGGAAAGACTTGCCATTTTGTCCTCCAAAAATTGGTGTAAAGGAAGTATATTTATACCTCACTCCACTGCTGGCAGGCTAAGGGTGGTAGTAGTGTGCTGTGTCGACATTTAAGTGCACCACCTTCAGGACAGGAGTGGTGGCACTGTGTTGTGTTATCACCTTACTACACCACTAGCGGGCCAGGAGTGGCAGAAGTGTGTTGTGTTGTCATCTCACACGTGTCCGACGGGCCTGCTGTGGTAGGGCGGGGGTAGGGGTGGGGTATTGTACTCACCCAGACAAGTATAACGGTAGCTCGAGGCATGATGGTCCGCTGTGGTCGCTGCAGTACGCTTGTCGTCTTCGTGGTAGTTGTGGTCGTGTAGCTGGAGATGATCGTTGCTGGTAGTAACGACAACTCAGACTCACATCCCTCGCCCACACGTCACTCCCTACGCCTGGGTAATCACACTTCACTTGGACTTAATAACTAGCACTTTGGACGGCTGCACAGACTTTTCCTTTCTCGCTCGAGACACGAGAAGCGACGTCTGTGACACACTTCACAATATATCACCGGGAGATGGACAGCCTGTGAGGACTTTCCTCGGAGGGAAATTTCCTGAAGTTATTCTCCAAGCGGAGTCGCACTACACACACTGGGCAAGGAGAGCCAGGCACTTGAACACACCGAAGATGGCTCGCACGGTCCGCTATAACGAGGGCGTTAAAACGGACACTCTGGGCGATTCCAGATGGCGTGATGGGGCGTGAGGACGGTGCGGGCGGCAGTGGGGTGGTGGGCACCCACTGGTGATCATAGTCCCACCAGGAGACGAGTGGAGACTTGCCTCCTCCCCTGGCGGAGGCTCCAGCACCTCAAGGACAGCCAGAGACCGCTGGCTCAGGCCAGTCCCCGTCGAGCATACCCCATACCCACACTCGCCCTAGACAATAAAATCTCAATAATATCCATACCAGCGTCAGCAGAAAGGATAAAAGAATTGTTGCAAAGCTTGTGGTAGAAGATGAGGTCGCTTGGTTTGATACATGAGGTATGAAAGGGGTGTTACAGTTGTTACGCTTGGTCGGTGGCCATTGCAAGTAGAGCAGGCCGGAGATGGCGGTAGAGGCGTGGTGGGCCGCCCTAGAGTACAACCCTTCACATGCACGCGACCTTCACCCTTACATACGTGTAACGTAAAGATCACCAATCCAACTGTTTTCAAAGTGTGAAAATCCCTCTGGAACTAAAACCCTTTTACAAGATGGCGGATGTAATACTCAGAATTAAAGTTGAGATTTCAATCTCACGAGGAAAGAAAGCTAGAAATTACAAGTGTCAGAACACACCTGTTGGGTGAAGTCTACACCTGCAACAGCAACTGCAACACAACAGAAGCAACATGTACTTATAACTGCATTATCCAATTAATTAAAAATGTTAACTTGAGTGTCCCTGGTTTAACATCAGTCAATCGCACTAATGATTAAATTGTAATCATTACATAAAAAAATCATTGAAAAGAATGTTTGTAATGTTTATTGATATGTATAACTACAGCTACACTTACATGTGTACCATAAGGAAGGTTTTCAGGCTTTATGTATCCATTTCACAGACTGTACATCGGCCGTTACAAATCTGGCAATCTCTCTGGGAAATACAAGAACAAATAACTCATTTGCTCATGTTGTCTCAGCATCGAATGATGAGCAAGTGCAAGATCAAGAGAGAAAGATACATATAGGGAGAGTTCGATGGAGACAGATATGATGCAATATGAGTGATAAGTATTCCAAGGGTAAGGAGACGTTCGCTCCCACAATTCCAAAGAAAATGTTTTTTTTGGAAACTGAAGAAAAAAGACAAACATACCCCTCTCTCTCTGTGTGTGTGTGTGTGTGTGTGTATATATATATATATATATATATATATATA
>JAYMFT010167439.1:0-12302 GCA_038088735.1 Panulirus argus | reverse complement strand
GACGCCACTCACGTGTTGGGTCTCGATCATCACTGCCGCTCCTCCGTCGTACACTGTGTCTGTCCAACACGAAGGAATACACCGTACGTGAGATTCTTATTCCGTTGTCTGTGCTACGATTTCATTCCCTACCGAGAAACTGTGTGGCAGCGCCAGTATCTTATAACGAATGTCAATACATTTATGAAATTATATTGGAAAAAAAACTATATACATCTGAGCCCTTCCTCAGATAAAAGTCTGAAGATGTCAACTGGACTAACTACACACAGTCTCCCTGACTTAGAAAGATAAAGGAATACGAGTTAAAGATATATTTTGCTGAGCAGAACCATGTAAAGTCTATTTATGTCATATTCTTAAACTTGAATTCAACTTTTCTGCTCATGAAGCAAAGTGATTTGTTTGCTTTGGTTACCTTCTTGACAACGTGAAGAGAAAAGCAATGCCCAGTTGCTCATCGTCACTTCGAAAAGATTTTTGACGGGTGTGACAGGAAGAGGGTACATGACTTTACCTTGGGAAGATCCCCAAGGGCGAATGAACTCACGGACTCATCGTCATCTCAGTAGCGTCAGTAAAGGCAAGAGACAGCTCTGCTTACCGATTGCTACCTCGTTGAAATCCCTGGGCAGTGGGTCACCCGTCCTGGCCACTGTCAGCTCCTTTTCCACCACTCTCACGTTGCCGTCCAGAATGTTCGTAAACTTGACAGTCGGTCGCCACACCTTCTCGTACTCCTCCTCACTCGCCTGGTTGGTGCTCGCGTCTTCTCTCAAGTTGTGGTACCTCAGCCTGCTATCTCTCCAAGCTGTGGTCAAGATGAACTCCATTGTGATGGAGTATTTCGTGTCCTCGATGCTCAGGAACCTGACGAAGCTGAGTGTGGTGTTGATGACTTCAGGAACGTTGGGGTCCTGTGGCTCCGGGGCCAGCTGGCGACGGTATCCTGCAGGGAAGGCGATCACTCTGCAGGAGTTCTCGTCGGAGAGGTCAGGGCACTGGTACTTCCCGTCACAGCGAGCCCAGGCCGCCACACACGTACCGTCAGAGCAAACTATCTCTGAGCTGTTGCACACTGACAGACTCAGTTCTATTTCCTCGTTGGTCCCATAGTTGCAAATTTTTGTTTTCGTCGTCCATCTGGTGCGACCCACTGGGTAGCCGTGACCCGCTGAGGGATGCCCTGTAGCAATAGATAAGTTTTCCCTTGTGTCTATGAGCTGCCAGTACCTGTCTTCCGTCATATAAATGATAAAGCCAAAGTAACCATGGAAATAGGGTTTATCGTTCTTGTATCCCAGGATCTCGAAGTAGGTCCTTGCGGGCGTTTTGAAACAGAGGCCTCGCAACACCAGGGGCCGTTCGGGCACTGTGAGACAACTGAAGCACCGAAGTGGATGATGGCAGGATCTGTCGTCCCACAGACCGGTCTCGAGTCTCAGGGAAGCGCAGTTCTCCGATTCTTTGCCGTTAGGTGGGAAAGTGAAGCATGTGGTTGCCACTTCCTTGCTGCCTGCCTCTCTCCACACGCCTTCCTCTTCAGCGTCAGTCACTCCGATCCAAAATGAATCAGGACAGAGACTCGCGAGCTCCAGACTGTGGTTGTAGAAGACTTTAGCCGCCTCGCACGAAGGAGGCGAGTACAACATGCTCCCGGTCGTCTCACAAAACTTCGCTGACTCGGCAAAGTTAAAAGAGTCTGTATAAATCACGAATTTCGTCTCACGGACGCACAGTTCTTCCAGAGACACAAATTCTATGGAGACGTCATAGTTTTCCACATCATCGAGTTCAAGAGAGAAAATGTCTCCATGAATTTCGGTTCGACAGTTGGCGATGTTTTCGATCTCTCGGTCCGACAGCGTTCGACTCCAGAGGTCGACCTGCGCCAGGCTTCCGAAAAACATCTCTCCCTGGACGAATCCTCCGCCGACCTCATCCTGCTCCTGGCCGAGTACCAGCATCCCTCGCAGGTCGATCCCGTCCAGAGGGAAGGAGTGGGATCCCGTAAGCTTTAGGAATCCCTCGATGTAGAGGGAGTAGGTGCTGGGGGTCAGCAACAGGCAGTAGTGATTCCAGAGACCGGGTTCCATCTGCGTCTTGTAGTCCTCAAGTCCTTCCAGTCGCGTGTTGTTGAGAAGAACCCTCAGTGTCTTGTCTCTGCGATCTGGAAAAGCAATGTCTGTTGATCTCGCTGAACATATAATGTTGTTGCAGTTTAATTTCGTCTTACTTATATCAGCTAGATGTAATAAAAGTACTTTTTACCCTCTCAGGATGATTTTTTAAGATTGCACACACACACACACACACACATACACACATACACACTCTCCTGCAAAATAGATTAACTTGATCATATAGTTATAAATGTCAACAAAGAGGAGGCAGGAAGGACAAAAGATCAAAGGATAATTACTGTGGGATGGATCCAGTGGGATCATGAGTGTGGGAAAATCATTTTCCGTCATACAGAAACAAATTCGGAATTTTACAAGAAACGAACGGAAAACATTCGGAAAGTAAAGGACCGAATCAGAGACCAAAAAAAGCGTCAGAAAATGGATGACGAAAATTGGTCATCTAAATTCACACAGTTGATGAAGCTATGTTACTGACATGTTCTCTCTCCTTAAGACAATGTGTCGACATCTGACATATCTTCATTCAGTTAGAAGTTTCATTCTATGTTGAATCATGAATGAAGTTTTCAGAGAAATTCTTGTTCTAAAATCTACGATTCTGATTGAGGTAATTCAGGTCCTGTGCGAGGGAATTGTGGATGAAAATTATAATCTCAGCAAAATATGAGTGCGAAAATTATCCAATCTTGTCTTTATCATTTGATTCATTTGCTTTCTTTGTATCACACAAAAAAAGAAAAATGCCTAACTTATAGATTTCCATTATCTAGAAAGCAATTTACGAGAAGTCGATGGTCATACTGAAATATGGATTGTGTATGATTCTCAAAGGAGTGGTGGAGGAAATATATGAATGTCATGTTTATGGGAGTCAAGCATTGTTCCTCACAACAATGTTTGGCTCACAGGCTTTTCTGCCAAGAGGTCAGTTTGGGCTCGGTACGCACACATGAGGATAGTGTTGGCGGCTCCAGGCAGAGCGTAGGAGAGGTGGACTTCCTCGTGGGTGAAGGCGACGCTGCGGAAGCGGTAGCAGATACTGAGGGCGTTGACGGAGGAGGCGTTGGGCGAGAGGCGCCCCGCCCCCGTCCCGAGGCGGGTCCTGAGGAAGACGTCGACCCTCGGGGCCTGCCACACGTCGGTCTGCATCGAGAAAACCCGTACGCAGGAGCCTGGAAGGGTAGGGAGGTGGTAGAACCCACGTACAGCACGCGTTAGTACAGAAAACACCCACTTGCAGAGGGGTGAAAAGGTAAATAGAAAGTGTATGTAGTACACGCCAGCGTGAAGAACCACCCATACATGTATACACAGAAGTGGAAGAGATAGCAAAGAATGCAGGTTACATTTCACTCTCCACCAGGATGGTAATATCTTCATAAGTGTTGTATTTGACATCCAGTTACAGTTCATGCGACTTACCATACTGAGTGAGGCAGGGACAACAGCGAAGAACCATCTGGCAATACACTTTCAGCAGACGTCTGCAGTGTTCTTTACATACGTTATCATTTGTCATAACCATCTATTTGTGTTTGGCACATTTACTAGTCTTAAGAATATAAGGAAGAAACGTATGGTTTAAAGTTGTTTTCGAGTACGTTTGTATAGCGTTTAGGTTAATAAGTAACAACCTGTTTCAGCTTATGAAGTCCCCATGAAAGTCGCCCTTCCCCTGCCAGTGTGGACTGGTACAGTGAGAGTGATTGATGATGCCATTAATCTAACGGCTGTGTGTATAGTTTGTGTTCCATGGACGATTCTCTTGCCACCCTGACTTGACCTCCTCATGACATAGATACACAACAATATATCAGTGTTAGTGACAACAGCAAAGATCCTGACAACAGTGACTGATGCAAGACGTAACAAGTACTTCTCAAAATGTGTTTCCAGGAAGGATTGGCTCCCCTTGGCAAGTGACCTCTCCAGGAATACAATACGTATTGTGAAAGTACAAGTCAGAGTTATTCTGGAAAGCGCTGGTCGCGTACGGTGACAATAGGACAACGCATTTGTGCGCAGCCGGCGGGTAATAGAGTCAAGGCTGTTCCACTCACCATCCTAGGATCGTACGGTCCCCGCAATTCTCTTGTTGACACACTACTAACTTGATTCACAGTATTCATATAGCGTGGGATTCGACGTTTACTGTTAGAAATGGGATCCTATTGGTTCCTCTGATGGTGGATATAAAAGGGTAAGTAAACAGGTCGATATTTCAAAAAAAACAAAACAAAAAGAAAAGAGATTGTAGTTCGTATGTACACGCCATAACTCACAAGAGACTCCAGCTCAAAGTGAACCATTGCAACACACACACACAGAAGCCCCAAGAAAGATCACTAACCACTGAACGGCTTAAATGATTCATACCAGGCAAAGTAATATTCGACAAAGTCTCTCCAATAATGTTATTGCTGTACAGTACTAACGAAAACCAGGGATATCTAGCGCAAATCATGAGGGACAATTAGGCTGACATAGGGAGCAGTGCTACGGGTAGCCATGTTAAGTAATGGTAAAAAGTTCTGATTTCACAGGAGCTCTCCCGTAAGGAAATAAGATGGGACGCCTTAGAATCGCACGGGGATGAGGACGCGTGCACACTCTACTCGACAGACTCTGTGCAGAAGAACTTGTTCTGCCGCCACTAACTAACGTATTCCAAGTCAGAGGAGTTAGACCCACATAAAGCCAATTTGGCCCAGAAGCCTCTCGCCATTTGCAGCCATGATGTTGAAATTCTCCTCTAACGAAGAAAAAAAAAAAAGAATATGTGTTAAGAATGGCATGATAAACTACATATAAACTTTCAGAGGCCATGATGAGGTCAACATAGATCTGTTGTTCGACACTTCAGAACGAGAGGAAGTTAGGCAACTGGCGTAAAGGGACAGCCTCTTCAGCAACATGGTTGTGAGCCCGTTGAGGAAACTGAGCGAAGAGCAAGTAGATGCGATTACCGATGGGAAATTCTCAAGGAAATATACGACAGTAAGACGGAGGTAAGTGTCGGGCCCAACGAGAGTCAACCTCCCTCTCCAGATACACCGACAGGTAATAACAAACGAGTGGAAGCAGCCATATGGAGCGGAGTCCGTGTTTAGAAACACGCTAGATTCTATCTACCCCTCTGTTTACCTCTCTCTCTCTCTCCCTCTCCCACAACCACATATGACAGTTAGCCATTTTATATAAAGATATCCCCCGTTTACCCCCTGTGCGTGTGCCCCTCCGGAGGAGCGATACCATGCCTTTCCTACCGTGCAGTCTGTCCAAACACAGCCGCTGCCGTTTCTCCGAAGAGTCATCAGCGGCGCCCCTGTGTGCGGGAACGTCGGCTGTGTGACAAAGCTTGGTCAGCAGCAGCGGGAGTTTGTCCACATACTTCAGGCATGAGGTTGATCGTCCATCGGAAAAGGCGAAAGGAGACACCTCACCTCAGAGAAGGAGGCAGTCTAACCTGATCGTTACCCCTATAATTAGTAGGGTCCATCGCCAATGAATTGAGCCACAATGGCTAGAAAGTTGTGGAGGCGCTGGAGACTTGAGGAAAGATTTCTGCTGAATTCAGTGTGTTCATCCTTGGCTTTCAGAATTAGCAAACAGCTACGTTAAGATTTAGGAGAGAGCCAGACCTAAGTAAGGGTCAATTGCACATTGAGATTGTATGTGGTCTTTGAATCATCCTTAGCATATGAAGGTGTCATTTTTCAGATAGTGGAATTAGCATGACGCTGACGGCCTTAATGACTCTGGCGATTGATAGGTCTAAAGCCCAAACAACCAACCAACCAATCCAACAGAGGATATTGGTCATCCGGATATTGAGAAAGATATATATCATAATTATTCTGCAATCAAATATAATCATTTATTGATCTAACGTAGTTCTGCTGTATAATTTAGAAACGTTAAGGTAAGCACTGGTGGGACATTAGATTATTTATCTTCTTTCTATGAAATTGTTACCAATGGCTAATTCATGCTGAAGATTAAAATAAATATCTGTAATTACGAAGATTTCTTAGAATATTTGAATTTGCATTGCATTCTGAACATGCAATTAGATCACATTGGAGAAATGGTACTCAGCTTAATGAGTGTGATATCGACATTAAATTTTGCTAACTAGTCTTTTACGAAGCAGTGCTGTTTAATGTAAATTTCCCTGAATTGCTGAATGTAGCAATTATTAATCTATATGGATCAATTGTCCTGCATTGCTTCACCTTCAGCCCTAATTAGCAATTATGACGGTTTTTTGTGAGTGAATCCTAAGGACTGGTGGGGTGCGCCCATGTGTTACTTACGTGGACCAGATTTCACGGTATTTCCTAATCAATTTAAGGCTAAGGTCGCGACTCTTCCAGAGGCAGTTCGAGTCAGTATAGTTTCTCAGGTAGCAAGAGTGATGAAGAAGTAGTGGGAGACAGATGCAGAAAAAGGAAATTAGAAACCTGGCGTTCTCACGACTAGTCCATATAGTTAAGCAACGAGCAAGGAAAGTATATGATGCAAAGAAGAATCACGTTGTGATAAGATTGATTGGACGACAGCGGTGTGTGCGTAGTGCTGAGTACAATGAACCTTAGCCCTGTGGATACTGCCAGAGATCCTCATATATCCGCACCCCCGTCTGACACAGAGCCATTGCATGAATTTGTTTAGCAAAATCGTGGAAAGGAATGACCTAATTTCTTATGATTTATGTCTGTCAGCTTAATACCTCGCCCCTCCCTACCTCCCTCCACACACACACACACACACACACACACATACACACCTAACCTAACCTAACCTAATCACGTAACTAAATTTGATTTAATCGTGACCTGTAAGCCGAAAATGTGGTAAACGACCTTAAAAGACAGTACGTTACTGAAACGTTTCGTATCTAAGAGAAGACAGAGAAGGCAAGGAATGCAAAACAAAGTACATGCGATACCATTCTCTGAGAAAAAAAAAAGTTCTTGAAATAGTAAAGTTTTCAATATTCAGTTTGGAGCATGTACAGAGAAGCCATATTAGTCATGCAGTAAGTCTTGGCCAAGAGTTTGTGCCCCGACGTTCCTCACAATAGAATCCACAGCCGATTTGTCGACCACAGATTTCTTTGCCAGGCACGATATTCAACCGTGGAGCCCACAGATTTATGTCGCGCAAAGAATTCCCGGTAACAATATCTCGCCGGGGTGATGAGTGACGATTGGAAATAATTGAACGACAGCTGGAAGGAAGGCGCTATCAGTCTCGCTGCTCGACCAAACAGACGGGAGTGGGACACCGCAGTTCAAAAATCCTAAGTGTAACCCGGTCAAAATTACAGTTAAAGTCTTACTTTCTTGTTTTGCGCCGACAAAACGGTCACAAACAAACAGAAATGAAAATGCCTACTATGTCGGTGACCAAAAATGTTACCTTGAAAACATGGAAAAAAGTCCTTGAACTGCGCTAAAGAATTCTACTGTTAGTCCTCGATATTATGGGCAAAGGAACGCTAGTGGCATCTACTGGCAGAGAAAAACGTCTCTACTTAATCAACTCGCACTGTACCCAGTCTTATGTCGTGGTAAAGAATCAACTTTTTCCCTTTTCTTTTTTACTGTCTCCATTTACAGTTTTGCTCGTGTTTTTTACAGTGCAACGTATTCTTTGTAAAAGCCAACAAATGTTTTCGTTAATGTGGCGCACAGAAAGAAAGTCAATACACACTTCCAAATTTGAAAGTTTTTTGAGTATGAAGCCAAAAGGCTATTGGCTATGTTTTCATTACGATGAAGTAGTCCAACAATGGATCACTGAACAAATCCCTAGTCCCGGTGGAGTGAAAGTCCGGCTTAGAGTTGATTGAGGTTTTAGGAATCACGTGAACTAAAACTTTTACGAGAGTAATGTTTACACGTTCATACTTTTTCTCTTAGGCACACTGACCGTCGTTATTTCTAAGCCTCACACTACAAAATCTTCGACGTTTTTCATGATCTTCTTATGTGAGCCGACCGAAAAATATTTAAGACATGTCTGTCTATACCTGCAAAGTGTATCTTCTACCTCTGCTCATATATTCAAATATTGTCAAGGAGAATTACGAAGAAGCGGTCTCACTTGCGCCTGTGGTTCCAGTACTCTGACCTGTGTAGGAGAGGGGGAAGGAGGGTACATCACCAGTCCCTCACGTTAGTGATACCGATTCTCCATCAGCAGAGGCACGAAATAGGGTCAGTAAGGGTTTTCCAGACCGTTGTAATGTCTCTCACAATACAAAACTCTCTGGAATACATATTGTCTTGAGTAAACAACAAAACAATCTGCGGAAAATGATTAGGAAATTCTGTTTTAAGATAAACGTTCAGAGAGTAAAGATACGATTACTGACGTCTGCCGGGTAACGTACCTGAAGCGAGGCAGGCAAGAAGGGCGCTCACCCATAACAGCTGTAATCTTACGCTTCCTGAGGCTGCCACACCCGTCCTCACGCTTCCCAGGGACCTCACATCTGTCCTCTCGCTTCCTAGGGACGTCACATCTGTCCTCTCGCTTTCTTGGGGCGCCACACCTGTCTCCACGCCTCCTGAGGACGCCACATCTGTCCTCACGCTCACTGGTGCCACCAGCAACCCAGTTCTCACACTTTTTAGGGCAGACGAACCTATCTCATGCTCAGCTGGGCCGCTATACGTGTCCTCATGCATATCTGGGATATCATACACGTCCTCATATGCAGAGGGACGTCTACTTTTCTCCTCACAGCTGTGTAAAGCGCCACACCCGTTCTTCAGCACCCCTGGTGACGCCCCACAGTAACTGACTTCACGCTGAGTTGACACAAGTTTTCATAGGATTCCACACCCAGTCTTTTTTTTCCGGCCAACAAGTCCTCCCTCCCGCACACCTGTCGTTCCGAGTGCTGAGGCCTCCAAATCCGCTGTACACGTGGTATAGCCGGCACACCTGTTGCCACACTCACTAAGGCAGCCACACCTGTTTCTCACATTCCTGATTATGTATATCTTGGTCGTTCCCGTCGCTCGACATCGAAGAAATTGATTTCGACCAGTTGGGTCTGTTCATCTCTCTAGCGCACATGTTTTTTGACCATGTGTTGCTGCTCCGGGCCGGGCGGTGTGTTATTCTGACCCGACGAAATCTGTCCATCACATGGAGATCTCATCATAAAGTTCCTGGGAAATCTCTCTGGTATGTACCGTATAATTCTTGCTAATTTTCCTTCCTCTTTTCCTTGTTTCATTCCTGCTATCTATGGGTAATTCCGGTCGCCTTGCCCTCATGCATTAGGCTCTTCCTGGCGTGCTGGGAGGAACTCCACGACCCTGCTGGTGTCCTTGAGGACTCCCACGGGAATAAGGCGGGTTTCCCCCGTCGAGTGTGTGTTGTTCAGAACGTATCCTTTAAGCGTGGGTCACGACCCCGGCTGGTTGTAAGACTCTGGCTCCAAGTCACGTTCCTGCTCAGGCCGAGTATCCTGTTCGAAATTGAAATCAACAAACTGGTTGATATTCCTATTGGTCTTGGTTGTTTTAGGAATATTTTGTTATGGATTCAAATTCTTTTTTCTCTTACGTTTGCTCTCACGTCACGAGGATTGACTTCGGTCCTCTTCGATCTTCTCTGTGCAGAAGGATGTATACGATCCCAGGTAGTGGGAGATGACCAGACGTCTGAGTGAGGCACTCAGAGTGCAGGAGTCGGGTCACACAGCAGGTCAGGTCAGGTCAGGTGGTGCTGAGAGCGGCAGGTGGTCGGGTAAGAGCCCACGGCAGCAGAGGTTGGGCCACACGTGTAGCAGGTCAGCAGCAGGACTAGTGCGGCCCGGGCCGTAACGGTGGGAGCACAAGACGCTATCGATCACCAGATGTCTCCACTGGACGCTCACTATAGACGGGCCTTATATCTGAAGCCCCTGGGAAGAGTTAGATGAGTAGTTCATCACGTATGTGTTCAAACACACACGTAGGAGTGCTAAGCGACGGGGCAACACGAATGCAAAACTCTCATCCATAACACACAAATAATAAGGGACCAAAAGATTTGGGAAAGAGATGAGAGATCATTCATAAAATAGCTACTTTTTGATGGTTGTTTGAAACATTTTTTCCCTTTTCTTATATTAACCTTTGTGACAAAAAAACAGATATTTTGAGTCTTTGATATACTGCGTGTTCTTCTTATTACACGTTAAGTTTCTCCAGTTCCCAAAAGACGTAGGGGGAAGTGAACCTTAACGAAACTTGCATTCCCTCGCTGGATAGCTATGCTGAGGCGCTGAAATGTAAAGATGGCTGATCTCTCGTCCTCATTTGATTTGTTGAGCCGGGAGCAGAGAACATAAGGAAAACAAAGAGCATTCTTCCTTCAACACAGGGCCTCTGAAACAAAGTTATCACGGTTCCTGGGCGCCATATTTTGCACTCTATGGTTGTCTTTAGAAGTCTGCATCACCACCACGATCTTCGAAGCTCCTCTCCAAATGCAGAACCATCGAACTGGAAGCGCATATATAACTCGCTATCAACTGCCTGCCCCTCTTCCAGGCACACGATTCTGCCCCGTCAGACAACTTGCCACTGAGGAATGGAGGAGGGCTTCCCTCCGCAGGACAGCCGGCAGGACCAAGACATCTTGAATCCACACACTTGATCTCAGTTTGTCAGATGTCCTGCCCGACAAGTCGGCCATAATGGCCAGCCACTACCCTGAGATACGCTGGTATTCAGACTTGAGAAGGAGCAGCGAGGCGAGGATTCCAAAACTGCAAGTAACATGTGGGTCAGGACCAGTGCCGAGGGGGGGAAGAGATTGGGAAGGAGAGCACGAAGTTCGTCGACCGGGATTCCATACTACAGCTCGTAGAATGGTCTTTATAGCAGCAAGCAGATGTCTGATCCAACATGGCTGAGATTCTGCTCTCCGAGATGAGTTTATCTCAACTCTTTGCTTCTGGGTCCACAGAGAGCTGGGGCTGCAGAGGATACTGTTTCACCTAAATAATATTCTCATAATTTCTTGTATTGGTTTTCGGTTCCTGTTGTTGAGTTTGCACATAAACGACGAAGAATAATTCAACCGAAGGCCCAGTCTGTAGGGCATAGGCGTTAGTGCACTGTACATACATCAGTTTCCCCTTCTAAGGCAATAGTTTTCTGGAAATAAAATAATGCGACTCCTAGAAAACGTAGAGTAGCTGTAACCATAGCGTAGCCAGACTTCAATTACAATCACGTCATCGTAGGTCTATGGAGGAAGCGAAGAAAACGGTGTTAGTGTTTGGGAATTTTGTAAAAGTGATTGGCTCATCTCATTTTCTTTTGTAAGGGTCAAAAGGGGAAGTCAGAGGTAATAGAAAAGAAGGAGAAAATTCTGATCCTTCTAGAGATCGTAGTTATTATCTACAGGGATGTACACAATGCGAGTCCGGGCCCGCATGCAAAGTAAGAGTTTATATGATTTTAGAATTACCCTCAACACCTGCAGAAGGCGTTAGAAAATTTATGGTTGGTGGATGTAACTCGATGCTAATGGCCTCAATGACTCCTGGCAGTTGATAGGCCCAAAGCCCAACCAACCAGCCAACCTGACAATTGAAGATCAAATCACGAAAGGCCATCCACATAGTGAGAGAGTGTGAGCTTAGAATTACCCTTAGACTTGGACCTGCTACCTTGCTGTCCTGCAGGACGACGTAGGTCATACAATGCCTTTTCACACGGTAGAGAAAAGTATCTTGCCACATTTTGTGTGAAAAAATATGACACCCCGGACGAAAGATTGAGAAATACTCATTGCTATGGCCTCATACTGCTGGCCCTGCTTTCATGATATTGCAATACATCGACTGCTAACGTCATTTCCAGTCACTTTCCTTAAGTGTTATATTGATTTCATATTTTGATGGAAGCAACTATGAAATGGAGCTGCCATAATTTTTTAGGAAATTTGCCTCTCAACACACTAACGACCCCTACCGGGAAAACACGAACCGTGTTAATCATTTCAAAATTCACTGAATCCACCCGGAGAGATACTTTTAACCGTGTGTGACATACCAAGGCTGACATTCCTAATATATATATATATATATATATATATATATATATATATATATATATATATATATATATATATATATAT
>JAYMFT010167428.1:0-12302 GCA_038088735.1 Panulirus argus | reverse complement strand
AGAGATGGGAAGAAATTGGGTCTTGGAGGCATTAAACTTAACTAGATTTTGTGTACCCCACTGAGATATCCTGTCCAGTTTACTTTTCCTGTCAAAGCTTTCAAGATAGGCGCCGTCCTTAATATAATATCTCTATTCATAAGTAAATATTTCCTTGCAACACTGACATCCCTCTTATTTGATAACTATGAATTTGAGTGGCTAATGTGAATGCTCGATGACGCTTAAGATGATCGTGTAAATTTGCTAAAGGTACCTAATTCATGATCTCCTAATACGATTAGAAATGAATGAACCCTGGATGTTTGCAATCCTCAGATATATGCAGAACTGGTTAAAAGTAAAATTGGCATCAACTGTAAGCAAGCCTTGGACTGCCTGTCAGTCCAGCCTTTGCTAGAATGACATGAAGATGGCGCAACGTGACATGTTAACAACAGCAGTGAGAGAATGCTCCTTACTATTCCCATTTTGGCGAATCTAGCGAGTCAGCCACCTCCAGTAAATGCAGGGAACTAAAGTAAGATAGTTCTCAGAGCAATGTCGTTTGTGATAGTACAATATCTAGACGTAGAGTGTTTTGGATAATATATCGACTTGTTACTGCCGGGGTCCTCTCATCAGATTCTTTCGCATCTGCGCAGTGCAGAGTGACGAGACAGAGACGTCTTTACCAACCCACCTCACCTGCGACCAAGCAAGCCATACTACTCAACCACCGCCCCACAATTTCTAGTGCTACCACTCCGTGTGATGTGGTGGCAACGTGACGCCCCAGTGACGCTTTCCTTACCGTTCCGCTTGCTGCCCGTCGCGGTGTCCAAGGACGCTACCCTTACCGTCCTGGAAACCGACTTATCGCTAAGCAAATTGGTGGCTATGCCCTCCGAGGAAGATTAACCCCCCACCCTTCCAGCTCTGCTATCCGCATCCGTCTATAACTGTGGGTTCGCATATCAGCCGCCTTCCTGCGGACACGGTAACTCCCGGGCCGACCAAACACGTAGCCTCTTACCAGGCCACCCAAGCCTCTGCCTCCACCAAATACACATAGAACCCATTTCAGACAGCAACAGTGAATCTGTCTCGTGGCCCCCAAATCCTCAAGAATATAGATGCTTCTGCTTCCCAGCACGTGGGTCCCTCTTGTCAAACGAATTAGACTTCAGTGCAGGAAGACGTCGGTTTACAGCTAAATAACCCATCCACCCGCACGTTGTGCAGGCGTCACACACACACACACCCCAGGACTCACCAGCTTTTGCGCCCCGAGTTAACTACGTCAAAATCCTCTTCAGAGGAAACCCCTTGGCTGATGCAACACTACGCTGGCTAGCTGAGGTAAACAGGACATTTTCCCCAGGATCGGGACCTTGCTGTGGTCAAGATGTCTGCTGTTACCTCCCGTTTTGCTCATATCTCCGGGCGACCTGCGGACATCATAGACAGGGTCATGGCTGGTGAGTTTCCCTCCCTGTTCCTCGATGTTCAGGATGCTCCCAACAGGCCTGGTAAGTACCTTACCTGCCCCCTCACTCGCTACCCTATCAGCGTTGATCCTTCCCTTTCCATAGGGAAGGAAAACCCATCAACCCGCCAACTATCGCCTTTAGTTTCCTCCCGTCTTCTGTCCTGCGAACAAGGCAGAATGAAAACCGAACCATGGTGCTTCTAGTGCTGGGAGATCGGTCACATATCCCGCTACTACTCTGCCTCAGAGGAATGCGTCTGGTGCGCTGAGGCCAATGACTCTCGCCCTTTGCCCTTCACCACCCAATACCTCTGATACTTCTACCCTGGGCTTACTTCCTTCATCGCCAACAGATACCTCTCACAGGAAATGCCTCATGCCATGAAGAAGTTAACGTGTGGCATGGTTGCACCAGACGCCAACCCGCCGTTCCACCATCGCCGCCTCATGTGTCGCTGGGGTCTGAGCTCACTCACTCCTTTGCTGTAGGCCGCCACACCACCTGTCATCTCTGCCATTCCTGATTTTAGCGAAGGTCTTGCCCTCCGCGATGTTGTCAACTCCCTTATGTCTCGGTATGCCTCACTTGTAGCACGTCTTGATGCCATCGACACTCGCATTCATGGTCTGGGAAGTAGGCACACCACAAATGAGAACACTTTAGCCTTTCTTGTTGAAACTCAACACGTCGTAATTACGTCCGTCCATCACCGCCCTTGCTGAGAAGCTAGACGCTCTCGGCTCTCGCGCTGAGAACACCATTGGTCTCCTGGCCCACCTCAAGTGGAACACCGTAAAGCGGCGTCCGTGTATCTCCTCTTCCACACCAGGCTCTCGTAAGAGTAAACGTCAAGTTCGATAACCGTATACCGCTTCACAGTATCTCATGGAATGCCTGTGGAACCAGAAACGATGCGAAACTAACAACACTTACAGGTTAGGTGTATCTTACGGATGTTATCCTCGTTCAGGAAGCCTTTGCTGGCCGACCTCTATTGCGAGGAAAGGCTACCCCACTCTCTAGTTGCATTCACTCCGTTCATCTTCTTGGGACTGGCCTCTTCAGCTTCGTCCACCTCTCCACACCGTATCAATCTTCTACGCAGCTGAGGATGACGATATGACCCTCCAGCTTCTTTAGTTGGCAGTGGGTGACGGCAAGATCCGTATGTGTAACGTCTACGCCGCCCGTGAGAACAAATCTTTCTGCCCTCCCTACTCCAACGATCCGTGGAATGATCTACATGGGAGATTTCAACATTCGACATCCTGAGTTTGGGGACCACGTCGCACTCATTCTCCACTACTCACTCCCAGCTGGACCTCCCCACTATCTGCAATCGCACCCACTCCACCATTCCTCCCTGGTGCTGTCCAACTTACTTCTCATACACGACAAACCTTCTGCCCACATTCGACTTAGTCACTGGTGAAATTATACTCCAGCCTTATACACACGACTTCTTGAGACACTACATTTCTCGGCCACACGTCAAACGTCGACCTGATGCCTATACCTGGACCCTCCATGAACTTACTCTCCATGCGGAAAAGACGGCGATACAGGATGGTGGTATTTCCTTGCAAGAAAATCCGACCCTTGACCATCTCTACCAGTACCAGTCTTCCAGGGATGATCTAATTGCCCTCCAACAATGTGTTCGGACTGAATCCTGGCGTAGTCTCACAAACAGCATTAACCATCAGACGAGCGTGAGGACCATGTGGCACCTCATCACCAAGGAGTTCGGGAAAAAGTTCTCTAGTGCCCCTTGTCAAAGCCCAGCAGCGTACTTACAAGACTTTATGGAAACCTGGTCTGAACAATCCCGAGTCCATAATCTCGCAGAGCACATTCAAGACGCCCTCTCCTCCTGGTCAAATTTCCGCACCCTTCGTCACAAGGCGGCGTTGCTGAAGGTCAATGAAGAGGATACAGTTGAGATGATCTAAGAGGAACTGCGGCATGCCCTCATCTGGGGTAAGGCAACAGCCCCCGGCGATGACGGTGTCACCTACTCAGTCCTCCATCTGCTGAAAGTCCCAAGCAACCCCCTCCTCCTGCTCTACAATCTGTCTCCGCACGGGGTATGTGCCCAGCGCCTGGACCTCCAGCACAATACTTCCCATTCTAAAACATGGATTCAGAAATACCTGCAGAAGAGAATCTCCTGTTTCTTCTTTAAGGGAGCCTGCAGCTACAATAAGGACTTAGGCCTTTGTACACAGAGAGGGGTTCTCAGCCCCCCTTTTTTATGTTCTCATGCATTCCCTACTTTATTTCCTCCCTGGCCTCTCCGGTAACACAATTACGTACTTGTTACGCAGACAATATCTACATTCACTTTGACTCGCCGGACGATCTTCAACTCCTGAACTCATTCTCCGCGTCATCCTCCGTTTGTGGTCTCATCGTCTCCCCAGAAAAGAAGAGGATGTCTTCCCACAACCTGGAGACACTTCCAGAATTCACTGTGGGAGATAGCGTTATCCCTCTGCGTATGCTGTACCTTTAATTGGGTGCACCTGCACGGATTACCCAAGCCTCATCCGCACAACGTGTTCATACCATCGCCCGTGAACTCGTAGATCTACTGCCCCAAACCCCCCTCATGTGGCTCACTAATAATGCTGCCGGGATATCTATCTCCGCAGCCGGAACTGTTTCCATTCTGTTTCTCCGATCAGTTGTAGACTACCTTTCCTCTGGTCTATGTCAGCTCCCCAAGAAATCCTGAGATTTCCCTTGAAAAGTTTCAAAACAGTCATGAGATTTAACCTGGGCTGTTCCATCTCCACCAGTATAGTTAACACGCAAACTGAAATCAATCTTCCTCCCCTTGTTCAGAGAATATTTGTTATGTCTCATACTTCAGTGTCAAATGTCTTCATTCTTCCCACCTTGCCCCCCCCCATTACTCTTATGTGATTAGAACTTGTTTCTTTTCTTGTACCTGGAAAGCTTTGGAATTCTCTTCCCTCTCGTCTTACCCAGTAACTATGACCAGACAGATTTTAAAAGATAGGTTTTTCACTTCCCCAAAATCTTTCATACTTTCTCTTGTCATTTTTCCTTCGAAAAACCTCTTTATATTTCAATTACGGCCCGGCCTTGATGTGGACTTTTGACCTTGAGTGGAGCCTCCAACGTAAACAAAAGTATCTGAAGCAAACTCTGTAACTGTCACAACGCTAACACCATTCAACACTGCTGCCTTGACTGTCCCACTTTCAGAGACCTCCTACCACAGGGAGAGTCATTAATTACTATATTTCACTTCCTATTTGTACATAATCATTTGGATGTAATTCGTGTACGCTACCCACAGTATGGCGGGTGCTTAGTCCAATTTTCCTGAACCTACCTCAAACGTCTCTGCAACACGAGCACAATGTCCTGCGAGACACGAGTACCCTGGATATACTTAGCGTTTGGCCGCATGGCCATGTGACGGCTTACTGCTCCCTGGAGCGTAATAAATAAATCAAAATAATAGCAAGAATGAGTAGCCTCTAGGTATAATCCACAATGTGCTTGTTCTTTACTGTAAGCTTAAGAAAGATATTCCTGTAGTTTATTGGTTAATGTAACCTCTCAGTATGACGTAAAAGTTATTTCCAGACCGGTACTGAACATAAAAAAAAGTTAATCACAATGACTACGACAGAAGTGAAGACCTTAGGTTCTGATAAAATGTGGGCCTAACATTATATTTTCATTTTACGTTGGAGGCTCCACTCACGGATAAAAGTCCGTATCAAGGCCGAGCCTTAACTGAAATACATAAAAAATACTGAAAAGAAAAAAAAAAGACAAGGGAAAGTATTTACGAATTTTGGTGTAAATGAAAAAAAAAAAAGCTGTTTTAAAATGTGCCAGGTCATAACTGTTGGGAAAGACATGAGAGAGTAGAAACTCCAAAGCTTCGAGGTGAAGGGACAGAAAGTTTTCAAAACGGCCCACCCTTGCGTTGCCAACGGCGACACGGTAATCTATGTTCCGCTAGATCTCACATCCCAAAGCTCCAAGAACCAACAAAAACGGCGAAACGCTCTCCAAACTTAAGTATGAACTAATATCGGTATTATTACCGTTTCGGACATCTAGGCCCTGGTTTGTTGAGTTATGTCAGGTTTGTTAGATAAGGTTTGATATGGTTGATTTTTACTTTTTAAATCGGTTTTGATGTCTTTTGAATGATTTTGACTTCATTTCATCTCAAATCACTACTTTTTGTGATTTTCCCCACCCAAAACCACGGTTCACGTTGGGTTCCGACATGATCGTTGGATATAGGGGGAGGGGGTATATCTCTAAAAGTAGTGATTTGCGGTATAAATAAATGTCTGAATCGTACAAAACATCAAAAATCATGGGAAAACATAATTTCAACTTCCAAATAAGACAATATCCTTGACAGTAATTTTACCTTGATAACCTTTTCACGACAAAAATGTTAATTTCGTAACGTTACTTAATAAAACAAATGGATGACGAATGTCACAATTTTCTATTCTGAAGGTAACTTTGTAACATTTAAATTTAGTGCTCCAAAACAATTAGTCTTTAAATGACTACAGTCATGGGCGTCCACAAAAATATTTCAAAGGAAGATCAAAACATGTTTGTCAGGAAACAAGTCAGCAGACTAAAAGGACATGCGTTGGGTGTGCTTTATGCAAACACAATTTATAGTTTTGGTAAAATTAATGAAACTATATAATATAGTTTAATTCTATCCAAGTAACTTTGTTACAAATATGCAATGTGCTTTTCTTTGTAAAATGTAAGAGGGTAAATGCACTCTTATGCCCCTTCCTCTCAACGCCCATGCATTTAGTATCAATAATTAGCGATGGGGTGATCCCGTCATGAATTACCAGTTGCCTTGAGTACATACAAGTAGAAACAAAAACGAACATATTTTCAAATGCAATTTCCCACAGTATTCAGTATGGCCCTTTGGGACTAACCTTACTTAGCTTTTGCTCCATGCATCATGGCAGTGATCCCGTTCAAACAAACTTTTCTCACAAGTACGAAAACACTTCAAACGTCACCGACATTGTTGTCACATTGTCGTTTATGCTTTGTTCGATTTTAGTCGATACATTTCCAGGAATTTCACTTTTAAGCGTGTTACCTCTTTTCGTCAAATCACATTTAGAAATTTATTAGAAATACTCTCTGAAATTACTGCAGTATTTATAGTGTGCAATACATTTATCTGATGCCAACCTTATGAGGTAGCGAAAAAATTAAATACGTTTACAGTGGTCCGAACACATCTTATCTCACACCCAAAGGTGATCAACGAAGTTAAGCTGGATGTCATAAATTCGTTACACGGTGTAATATTTGACAGTGATTAGACCAATCTAAGAATGTGAAGTAATAGGGTTTATACTGCCTTCATTTTTTAAAATTACCCATATTATGGACTACATCACTCCCTCCTTTTTCCCTTCCCACAACTAAAAACCAAGAGCCTTATTACATGGACTTATTGATGCTTAGAATTTGTTGGTGTTTTACCTGAAATGGCTCAAGAAGAATATATTGATCATAACATAAGAGAAAGAAGTATCTGCTTGATACTTATGTTTCTTAATACAAAGTGTCCTGGCTATTTTTACGTTTGCTGAATTCCTAGTTCATACCCAATGTAGAAAAAAAAAAAAGAAAACCGATATACGAACTGGTCACGCTCACATACAATGCTACACGTCTTATAAACTAGTTTATACGGTCAGTCTCAGCCGAGACACCGTGGTGAACGGACGCGAGCTTAAGTGGTGTCCCGCTTCCTTTGCTTTTATCAAGACAGTGTATGAGCGTGAGAGATACATAGCGCCCTGTTGGGGTTGCTGTAGCCACTACATGTAGCACTGGGGCAGAAATGGAATTATCAGGCCCTGCCACCCTCTTGGATTTGGAGAACGATCTGGTACTATGTGATGACGATGTGCCCTCTAGAGATGGCTGGCTCCCTCCTTGCTCGTTATATCCAACTGGCCTCGTCGTCAGCGGCTATGGCGTCTAATGACCCGCTCAAGCCTCCATTCCCTGGACGTGATATTCAAGCTACCATCCACACCAAGCGCCTCGTGGGAGAAGTCCTGAACAGCAGTGGTGAGTCCTTGTCCCGTGCCGTGAAAACATCGAAGTACCGGGAGGTTGTTACCGCTTAGCGTAGGGTCTCCCGGCAGGATGCCCAGGAGTGCCCTCCCTCAGGTCCCCCATCTCGGCAAAAACAACCACCTCCTGCATTGGCTCCTAGAAAAGATTACTTAAATTTTTTCTTTAAAGAGTCTCCCTCTGTGGATACGAAGCTTCGATGGCTGGCGGAGGTCAACCGGAAGTTTCAACTTGATCGGGACCTGGCAGAAGTCAAGATGTCAGCAGTGACTTCATGATTTGTATATATATATCAAGACAACACAATGGACATCGTGGACAGGGTAAAGGTTGGTGGTTTTCTCTCCCTCTTCCTTGACGTGCACGACTCATGTCCCCGAAAATTCCCTAGTTACATT
Source organism: Panulirus argus (assembly GCA_038088735.1). Taxonomy (NCBI): domain Eukaryota; kingdom Metazoa; phylum Arthropoda; class Malacostraca; order Decapoda; family Palinuridae; genus Panulirus; species Panulirus argus. Next base: position 4,294 of record JAYMFT010167428.1, on the reverse strand, counting down.
CTCACCCGTTACCCTGTTGGCATTGACCCTTCCCTCTCCAAGGAACTAATGGGTGTTTACTCCGCCCGTCGATTCCATCAGAATGGGAAGCCAATCAACAGGATCGTTAGCACATGGAGTCTCCCATACCCACCTCCGCCGGCTGTCACTTTCAGCTTCCTCCTCTGCCTCCCGCCCTGTGAACTGCGTAAACTTGACAACGATCGTCCGTCGTGCTACGAGTGCTGGGGGATTGGGCATATATCTCGCTACTGTTTGGCCGCGGAGAAATGTGCTTGGTGTGCTGGCGGCCATGACTCCCGCACCTGTCCTCACCGGGCCCCACCACCACCCACTTCCGCGGCTGCCTTTACCTCACAGCAGCCTACCCCACCTGCTGCCGATACTTCACAATGGAAATGTACTCGCTATCTGAAAGCAGGGGTCAACGTCTGGCACGGCTGCCCTGGACGCCAGGCTTCAGCTCCTGCCGTTCCCACCGCACCACCACCAGCTTGCGTCGCCGCGCCGCCCGTCTCTCCTCCGCAGTGCTGTCAGCACTCTAACATCTCGATGTGCCTCACTCGAAGCACGCCTTGATGCCATTCAAGCTCGTATGGATGGCTTGGTTATTAGTCACGCCAACGTTGAGGGTTCACTCGCTTCTCACGTGGAAGCACAGCAGGCCTTTATCTCCACTGTCACCACTCTCACGGAGAAGTTGGATGTTCTTGTCTCCCGCACTGATAAGGTGAGTGACCCAACAGCCACCTTCCGTAACGCCATTCAGGCCAACACCTCTTCCTCAACTGGTTCTCGTAAACTGAAAAATACAGTTCGATAACCGGCTAAAGCTACACGTCATCTCGTGGAATGCCTGTGGAATCACAAATGCTAGTAAATTCGCTGCACTAAAGGGCTATGCGTATCACCGTCATTCAGAAGTTGTCCTCATCCAGGAAGCCTTTGTGGGCCGACCTCCACTCCGACGGGAAGCACCTGCACTCACCGGCTACGACTCTTATGTTCACCAGGTCAGAAATGGTCTTATCACGTACGTCCACTCATCGGTACCACATGAACTTTACTGCTCTGATGACGCCGACACGACCTTGCAGCTTCTGGAGGCGACTGTGGGACCTGGTAAGATTCGATTGTGCGATGTATACTCTGCCCTGTTAAGATAACTCTTTCCACCTTTCCTCCTCCTACGATCCGTGGAATGGTCTTCATGAGAGATTTCAATGCTCGACATCCGGATTTGGGGGACCTCTCTCGAACTCCTGATCGAAATGGGCTCCAACTTCTTTAGTACATCCGGCGTCGTCACCTCTCTCGCTGGCACACTGGTGATGCCACTCATTCACGCGGAGGTACCCCCCTAGACCACATACTACTTAGGTATGGCCTGGTGGCAGCCCATGTCAGATGCTTCTCCATCACTGCCCTTTATTCTGATCATGTTGCCCTCAGCTTCCAGTATTCACTACCAGCAGGACCGTCCCCATCACACCTCATTACATGTTGGGGTTTGATCCCCACTGGTTCCTCACACACTCATAATGTGTTGAGGTTTGTACCTCACTGGATCCTCGCACACTCATAATTTGTCGAGATATATCCCTCAATGTTTCCTCGCACTCTCTCATAATGTCTTGAGCTTTGTCCCTAACTGGTTCCTCACACTCTTCCATAATGTTTTGAGGTTTGACCTTCGCTGTTAACTCACACACCCTCGTAATATTTTGAAGTATGTCCATCACTGGTTTCTCACACACTTCCATAATGTATTTATCCCTCACTCGCTGCTAATACATCCTCATAATGTGATGAGGTTTGTCCCTCACTGGGTCCTTACACACTATCATAATGTGTTGAAGTTTTTACCTCACTGGTTCTTCACACGTCCCTATAATGTGTTGAGGTTTATCACCCACTGGTTCTTTACACACCCTTATAATTTGTTGAGGTTTGTCCCTCAATGGTTCCTCAGACATGATCATAATGTGTTAAGGATTGTCCCTCACACACCCTCATAATGTACTGAGGTTTGTCTTTCACTGGTTACTCGCACACTCTCATAATGTATTTAGATTTGTACCTCACTGTTTCTTCACACGCCCTCATAATGTGTTGAGGTTTGTTTCTCATTGGTTTCTCACACACTCTCATAATGTAATGAGGTTTGTCCCACACTGGTTCCTCATACACCCTCATAATGTGTTGAGGTTTGTCCCTCTCTAGGTCCTCACACACTCATAATGTTTTTAGGTTTGTTCCTCAATGTTTCCACACATACTCTCATAATGTCTTGAGTTTTGTCCCTAAATGGTCCCTCACACGCCCTCATAATGTGTTGAGGTTTGTCCCTCACAGGATTCTCACACGCCCTCATAATGTGTTGAGGTTTGTCCCTCATTGGTTTCTCACACACTCATAATGTTTTTAGGTTTGACCCTCACTGGTAACTCACACACCCTCATAATGTGTCGAGGTTTGTCCCTCAATGTTTCCTCTCACACTTTCATAACGTATATAGGTTTATCACTCATTGGCTGCTCGTGCACCCTCATAATGTTTTGAGGTTTGTCCCTCACTAGTTCCTCACCTAACCTTATAATGTGTTGAGGTTTGTCCCTCACTGGTTCCTCACACACCATCATAATATGTTGGGGTTTCTCCCCCACCCCCTCCCCTTATTTTTCACACACACTCGTATTGTGTTGAGATTTATCCACCAGTGGTTCCTCACACACTCTCATAATGTTTTGAGGTTTGTCCCACATTGGTTCCTCAAACACTCTCATACTGTTTTGAGGTTTTGTCCCACACTGGTTCCTCAAACACTCTCATAATGTTTTTAGTCTGATCCTCACTGGTAACTCAAACACCCTCATAATGTCTTGAGCTTTGTCCCTCACTGGTTCCTCACACACCCACCCCTCAGAATGTGTTGAGGTTTGTCCCTCATTGTTTCCTCACGCACTCTCATAATGTGTTGAGGTTTGTCCCTCAATTGTTCCTCACACCCTGTCATAATGTGGTGAGATTTTTCCCTCGCTGGTTCCTCACAAAACCTCATTACATGTTGGGGATTGATCTCCACTGCTTCCTCATACACTCTCATAATGTGTTGAGGTTTGATACTCAGTGGATTCTCACACACTCTCATAATGTTTTAAGGTTTGTCCCTCACTGGTAACTCACACACCCTCATGATGTGTCGAGGTTTGTTCATCACTGGTTCCTCACACACTTTCATAATCTGTGGAGGTTTTTCCCTCACTGGTTCCTCATACGCCCACATAATGTGTGGAAGTTTGTCTCTCACTGATTTCTCATACACTCTCATAATGTTATGAAGTTGGTCCCTCACCGGATTCTCGCACAACCTCATGATTTGTTGAGGTTTGTCCTTCACTTGTTCCTCACACATTCACAAAATGTATTGAGGATTGTCCCACACTCTCATAATGTTTTAAGGTTTGACCCTCACTGGTAGCTCACACACCCTCATAATGTTTTGAAGTTTGTCCCTCACTGGTTCCTCACACACTTCCATAATATTTTGAGGTTTGTCCATCACTTGTTTCTCACACACTTTCATAATGTATTTAGTTTTGTCCCTCAATGGCTGCTCATATATCCTCATAATGTTTTGAGGTTTGTCCCTCACTAGTTCCTCACACAACCTCATAATGTGTTGAGGTTTGTCCCTCACTGATTCCTCACACGCCCTCATAATGTGTTGAGGTTTGTTTCTCACCGGTTTCTCTCACACTCATAACGTATTGAGGTTTGTCCCACCCTAGGTCCTCACACACCCTCATAATGTGTTGAAGTTTGTCCCTCACTGGGTCCTCACACAATATCATAATATGTAAAGGTTTGTTCCTCAATGTTTCCACACACATTCTCATAATGTCTTGAGTTTTGTCCCTCACTGGTTCCTCACACGCCCTCATAATGTGTTGAGGTTTGTCCCTCACTGTGTCTTCACACACTCTCATAATGTGTCGAGGTTTGTCCATCACTGGTTCCTCACACACTTTCATAATGTATTTAGGTAAGTCCCTCACTGAATGCTCATACACCTTCATATTGTTTTGAGGTCGCTCACTGGTTGCTCACACGCCCTCATAATGTGCTGAGGTTTGTCCCTCACAGGTTCGTCACACACAAATAAAGTTTTGAGGGTTAACCCTCACTGGTAACACACTGGTTTCAGCCTGACTCTACTGCCAGTGAGAGGGAGGGCTCTAGCAGTAGTAGTACCGGCCCCTCCCACGACTCTCCCCTCTCTGTGAGACCTTCC
>JAYMFT010167417.1:0-12302 GCA_038088735.1 Panulirus argus | reverse complement strand
ACACACACACACATATATATATATATATATATATATATATATATATATATATATATATATAGATAGATAGATAGATAGATGCGTATGCTCGAAATGCCTTCATTCGTGAGCGAATGCAATCGTATTCCTCCCTGCAACAAACTTACTTTCATTTTCCCCTCGATAGCCTCATCTTTCCACACCTACTCCATCGGCCTTTGACCTGACCAGAAAGGGTCAGGATGGAGAGAGCTGGCCCGTGGTGATAATGACTGTTGCAAACATGAAAAATAAATATCAAAAGAAGAATCACGAAAAACAATATGATCAACGAAGGAAAAGAATGCGGCAGTATTAATGATGGACAAGAAATCAAGACAACTTCAACACAAACGGAATTAAAACAAGAATATTTGAAAACGGGAACAGATCTGAAAGCAGTGTATACGTGAAGATGCATTAATTGTAAAGGACAGAGAATTGGAGGTGTTTGTTGGTGGGGTGGGTGGGTAGAAGTTGTGTTGTTGTGAAGAAATACACATATCCAGATTTTTTAATGCGTACATAAGACGTTAGAATGGAAGGAGAGGAAAGAAATACAAGGAATAGTTCGCTATTGGTGGATAATGGTTCCCCCAGACGTTATGGAATGTGAAAATGAACAGTAAGAAGAGCCTTCACAAGGGTATACAAAAAAAAAAAAAAAATACTCATATAAGTAAGATAAACATCACCAAGTAGTAACTGGATATCATATACGTGTCACCTCATCTGCCACATAGTGCCATACACCTCAGCAGCCACGTAGTGCCACTCACCCCAATAGCCATCCAGAGAGCACCACTCACCTCAATAACCATCTACAGAGTGCCATTCACCTCAATAGCCACACAGTGTCACTAACCTCACGAGCCACATAATGCCACACACCTCATCAGCCACAGTGCCAAACACCTTAGCAGCCACAAGGTGCCACATTTCATCAGCCACACTGTGCCACATCTCACCAGCCACACACTGCCACTCACCTCATCAGCCCCTGGGCTGGGGCAACACTTCAACCTCCTCTCCAGTTTCTCCTCCAGCGCCTCAAACCTCTCCTGGAGGCTGGCAAGGGCCTCCTTCTGCTCCTGGACGATCCTCTGGACGCAGGCCACCTGTTGCACCCCAGGCTGCCTGCTGGAGAGCCACCAGCCGTCCAAACGCTCCCACACCACAGGCAGCTGTTCCGTGTCGCCGGTCAGGTCAAACGGGGAGTCGGTACATTGAGTTACTGTGTTAGTGAGGACAGGTGATGAGGTGGTAGGCTCAGCGTGTGAGTTTGAGGCCTCAGCTGGCTCGGTAGAAATAGCGTGAGTCAGCAACAGTAGCAGGAGCACACAGGGACTGAGTGTTGATCTCATGACCGCTCAACAACAGTGACAAGGAGATCTTGCCTCTCCTCCTGCTGCCATAACCTAGGCACTATATACATAATTTAATAATATGAACTGCTTAATTGCAACTTTCCCGTGAATAATTACCTTACATAATTACCAAAACGATTATCATGCATATGTATAATTCATGAGTCAGCAATTAATATCATTTAAGCAAAAACGGAAATGCGATGAATAAATTCATCCTGTGGTAGCTGGGCCGAGGTCCGCCTGCCCCTCAGTCACTTAATGCTGGTGGATGATTCACGTGTGTGGCTGGCCCGACCACCACACAGGCAGGCAACGACGGAGAAGACGGGGCCGGGGCAGTGCGTCAACTTTCATTCTAAAGCCAGGCAAGCTGCCTCCTCTCCTCACGGGTTCAGAGGAAATACTTCACCCACAGTTTTAGAGTTGTGAGTTGTGCCATTCCCATACATGTCAGGGTAAGAGGGTATGCTACAACGACAGTGCCTCAGGAAAGGGAGGCATGCCTCAATCACCGTGCTGCAGGACAGGGAGATATGCCTCAGCCACACAACGTCTCAGGGAAGAGAGACATGACTCAGTACAACAATGCGTTAGGTGAGGAAGATATGCATCAGCCACATAGTGCCTTACGGCAAGGAGGTATGCCTCAGCCACAAATACCTCAGGAGAGACAGATAAGCCTCACTTACAAAATATCTTAGGGTAGGGAAGTATGCCTCAACCACAATGCCTCACGGAGGAAAGGTGACTAAGCCATTAAATGCCTTAGGGCAGGGAGATATGCCTGAGGTATTCATCTGCCACACATTGCCCCTGGTCAGATAGGTATGCCTCAAGCCAGGAGACATGACAGCCTCATAGCGCTTCAGAGTGGGGACAAGTACCTCAACCAAAATGCCTCAGGGCAGTGAGGTATGCTTCCACCACAATGTCTCAGGGCAGGAATGCATACTTTAGCAGTACAGTAACTCAGGTAAAGTAGATACGTCTTAGCCATAAAATGCCTCTGCCACTTAATGCCTCAAGGTATGGACATATGTCTCAATCAAAATGCCTCAAGGCAGCAATGCGATACCTCGGGGATGGTAGCTATGCCTTATGGCCTGTCCAGACAGCGGGCCTGATCGGCGGGCATGCCCGTTAACGGGCAAACCGTCAAATTCCCCGAGCGCGCGATGAACAAAATCACCAGGCAGTGCATGGTGGCTCGAGCTTCGACCCTGTGGAAAAACATCCACGGGCAGACCCGGCAGAATTTGCCTACCAACCGCGCTGCCCGGCGGACACGCCAGCTCGTCTGGACAGGCCTTTAGCCATAAAATGCCTCAGGGCAGGAAAATATAGCTCAGCCACATAATGCCTCAGGGTACGGACACATGCCTCATGGCAGGAATGTATGATTCAGCCATACAGTACCTCATGATAGGGAGATATGACTTAGCAATAAAATGCCTCAAGAGAAGATATGACTTAACCACATAATGTCTCAGGGAAAGGATATATGCTTCAAGCACACTGCCTCTGGGAAGGAGTGTATGCTTTAGTCATACAATGCCTCAGGTTAGGTAGATATTTCTTTGCCATAAAGTGCCTCAAGATAGGGTGATATGACTCAGGCACATAGTGATTCAGGGTAGAGCATATGCCTTAACAACAATGCCTCAAGGCAGCAAGGTATGCCTTAACCACACAATACCTCAAAGCAGAGAGGTATGCTTTAACCACAATGCCTCAGGGTGAGGAGGTATACCTCCCACAAATGTCTCTCTGGGTAGAGGTATGTCTTAATCACAAAATGCCTTAAGACCTTGAGGGGATGACTGTTATCAGCATGCTGCAGTACATGTTTAAGAAGGGTCGGCTATCTTCAAAGTCAGGAGGGAAGAAACAGTCATGGATATCCTAAGGCAGGTTCTGGCACTGCAGCAGAGAAGGCCACTGAGTTACAAATGTGAGGCTGAGAAATCTATCTAGCTTACAGAGAAACATCCAACTCAGCAACAATGGACAATACGATATGGGACTGTATTGGACCTGCTACCAGACTGGCAACTCTCATAGTAAGTACAAGCAGGCAGCCATGGACTTCAGTGGGGTGGAAAATTACAACAGAATGAGCTCAGTTGGTAGTAACTGGACATACCAAGAAGATCCATAGTCACTCATATGAATGACACATCAGCAGCATCTATGTGAAGGATGAGATCAATAGTGATGGGGTGCTCATCTCTAATGGATACAGCATTTAATCATACGTTTGTTTGGCCAAATGTACTATAGCACCTAAACTGCATGATCAAGCTCCTTTATAGCCTATCCAGGTTGGAACAGCCATGAAAAGAGTGACCAAGGATTTGCAGAACTATTACCAATAATCAAAGCCACAAACAAGTACATTTTTGTGGTCATCAGTTACTTTACAAAGTGTCCAGAAACCAAGACTACCTTGCACCAGGAGGCGACTAATATAGTAAAGGTACTGGTGAATCATTTCATCACTTGTGTTAATATGTGGAAGGTATGAGGATGTTGTATGATCTTAAATCTTACCAGGGTAATTTTCAGGTGCAGGCTGAGCTATGGCTACAAAGTTTTGGGGGTTTCTTTTGTAATGCAATCAAAAGATCCCTTATTTCTTCCTATCTTAAAACCAATTTCATATTGTGTCATTTGCAGTACATCATGACATTAGCATAAAATATTGTTAACTGAAAGATGTGTCAGAAGTGGAGGGAACAAGGAAAACCAGGAGACTAAATTGGAAATGGAAGGCTGGAGTGAAAAGATTTTGAAAATTCTGGGCCTGAACATGCAGGAGGGTGAAAGGAGTGCATGGGTTAGAGTGAATTGGAACAATGTGGTACACTGGGCTTGACATGCTATCAATGGACTGACACAGGGCATATGAAGCATCCAGAGCAAACCATGGAAAGGTCTGTGGGGACAGCATGTAGGTAGGGAGCTGTGGTTTTGGTGCATTACACATGACTGCTAGAGAATGGTTGTGAGTGGATGTGGCCTTTCTTTGTCTACTCCTGGCGCTACCTCGCTAATGCGGGAAACAGCAATCAAGTATGAAAAGGAAAGAAAGAAGGATGTATAAAAAAATGAATTGTAAGTCTTTCTCTTCCAGTCTGAAGAAATCAAGTTGTGAAGAAACTTCAAGAGAAACTTTGCTAACATTGAAATCTAACTACAAGTAGATTATTGTAAAAAATAAATAATGGAGCATAAAACTTGTTGTATACAAGGAAACTGTAATACATCAGATAGGCTGTTTCCATGAATTAAGTAATTTTCATTAGGGTAACAGGACAAACTGAAAAGACCACAGGAATTACAAGTTTACTCCAAACATGTTCAACCTCCTAAACCAGGAGAATTTCTCCGAATATAAATTTACAAAAGAATATATGCATGGTTCTTGAGACAACTGTAAATTTAAGGTGATTATGCAATATAGTCATCTTTCTTACAAAAGAAATCAAAGGACCATTTCTTAAACATACTGTACCTTTAGAGCTTCAAGTAACTGAGTATTCATGCTCAATTTAAATACATTAGGGAATTTATTACTACACTGTCATCTTACCAGCATCTCTACAACAGCTTAAATATTTAAAATATCAATCACAGAAAAACACGAATGGAATCCTATGACTCTCTTGTACATTTACTATTATGAGAACTAGAGAAAGTTAACAATAAAACAATTAAAGAGTATTTATAAATAATAAGATAACCTCCAGATAATGGTGGTATCCCAGCTTTTGTCTTGAATCAATTTCAGCAATACACAGGTCAATTATATACTGTAACACATCCAGATTTTCTTGAACTATTACAGGTAGCAATTTTGTTAGCAATGTCTGGAAAAAAAGTGTTTCTGAGCCTTAAATAGGGTGAACCAAGAAAACTCTGGGAACATGGGCTAAAAAGTTTCTACAGAAATCCAATCATACTAAACTTTAAAAACATCAGGAAATTAATTTACACAGGTCAACTAACTGCAACAAACTGTCACAATTTTCTTAAAAAGTTATAAGTAATTTTCTTGATACTTTAACTTAAAGTTAATAGGATTTTGTCTCTAGGAGACCAGTATGTGCCTTAAGATGAGCCATGGATTTTTGAAAATATGAGCCTATTTGTCATTCATCAAAGTCATCTTATCACAATTTTTAAAACACTTGGATCATTGTCTATGAAGGCTAAGTTGCTACTGTTGATAACTGCAATGGAGTCAAACAAAATATGCTTCTCAATTCATTAGTAATTTAGCATCAAATTCTGTGAGAAAGTGGTTTTTAAAACTTAGACAGGATTATCCAAGCAATAACTGAGGTTTAAGTGGACCTAACTTGAAAAACTTTAGGAAATCAATTAATCTTCACTAGTTGCTAAGTAGTAAAATATAATGTCAATAATTTATCCAATATCCTATTTTGTGTCCTCTAACACTCAAAATCTTTCTTTCTGAACTTGACAAGATGCGGGAGATTTCTTGGATAATCACATGGAAAAACATGTATCAGTTGGATGAAAATTATCTGCTGAAATACCATTTAGGACAAAAAATATTAAAGAATATAATGATAAACATAATAAGGGCTAGTGCCCAGCCAAGTTCTTTCAAAATAATGGCAGTTATAATATAAGGATCTCCTAACAAAACCATGTATTCTCACTATATTTCACAAGATTACCATAGAAATATTGATCTTTTGGTAAAGTATAAAGCTTAAACCTGTTCAAAGGTCACAGCATTATATGATGAAAAAAAAAAAAAAGAAAAAAAAAAGGGGGGGGGGAACTGATTCCTGAGATAACGGTAGATATCTGAGATGAGTGGAATTTTTCATAAACAGTAATCTATAGCTGATTCTATGTATATAAGGAAAACCTACTCCCATCTTTTAGATAAAAAGTAAACACAAGAATTTTGTTGAGATAAGAATTTAGATGAATTCTCTTGATATCAAATTTTAGTCAAACTGAACAAGATGCATCTGATTGTCTGTTCCAAAATCATCTTGGAAAGGCACATACAAGACCAATCTTTTCTTCAGCGTGATAATGGTAAAATACATAAATCGTATGAGTGATGACTGAGAGGTGTGGACATCCATTATTTTAAAAAAGTGAGTTATGACGAATGAGAACCTGTTTCTCTCTGGGTTGTCCCAAGAATTTTGAGAGAAGCTCTGTGCTTTCCAAGGGATAGAATCCTCTAACTCCTGCCTTTTGGTGAGGTTAGAGCCTTTCACCATTCTCTAAACACCCATTCAACACTTGTAGTTAAGCTCAGTACTGGGTCTGCCCTTTAACAATCAACAACTTCCAATCAGTGATGACATCATTATCCTGCTGGCTGTCTGCAAGGAAGCCTGGCCATCTCATACTTCTTGGAACAAGAATGTCACACTGGTAGTGGTCACCATCAATGAAAGAAAGGTTCTCCAAAAGAGAGAGGAAGGTAGTGCATGAGATAACAACCAGAAAATTTGCTTGCAAAACACCATCCCAGAGAAAAACAGTTTTTCATTCTTAAGAACTCAATCTTCTCCAAAGAGTTGGTCTGACTGGTGAGCTTTGAGAGTTTACCAGCAAGAGGACAGGGGGTTTGACCACATGGTGAGCTTTGAGAGTTTACCAGCAAGAGGACAGGGGGTTTGACCACAATCATTTCTTTGCAGGGTATCCTATGGCACAAGAGCATGCCCTACACCACACAAAGTTGACCTTCAGTTTCCAAAGCAAGTTAGCTGTTTGGTAGAGGTGTTTGAGGAATGCCATAGACCTCTATTGTTACACTTATACCCAAATTGGAAAGGCTGAACTTGAAACATTTTGCCCTTGTGACACTTGGAAACTGGGTACATCATTAAGATATGACAAACATACTTTATTCCTGCTATTAAAAAAAAAAAAAAAAAAAAAAAAAAAAAAAAAAAAAAAAAATCTTTATATTTAATGAATTGGCATGCACTGGCATGTGTGAGAGAAGTGCGTAGCAAGAAGAAGGTGGGAGGTGGGCATGTAAGAAAGCACAGCAACTGGTAGGGTGCCAAAGTTAAGCTGCTGGTGAAAGAGGAAAGAGAAATGGATGGACATTACTTTCAGGGAAGGAGTATGAGTGATTGGAGATGTACAAAAGAAAGTGGAAGGAGGTCAAGAGGAAGGTGCAGTGGCTGAAAATAAGAGGTGGGGTGTGAAAGTATCAGCAAACTTTAGGGAAAATACGAAAATGTTTTGTAAGGAGGTTAATAGTAAGAGAAAAACAAAAGAACAAATCGGAACATTGGTGGAGGGGGCAAATGGGGAAGTGATAACAAGTAAAGATGAGGTGAAGAGATGGAGTGAGTGCACTGAAGGATTGTTGAATATATTTGATGACTCAGTGGCAAATGTATAGTGTCTGGATTGGGGAAGTATACAAAGTGAGAGAGTCCTGGCAAGCTGTTTGATACAAGAATAGAGTCGTGAAAGCCTTATGTATGACAAAATGTGGGAAGATGGCTAGTGAATTTTACTGCAGCTGAATTTCTTAAGAAAAGGGGAGACTGTGTTGTTAATTGGTTAGTTAAGCATGCAGAGTCTGTTAATGCCCAACCCAGGGTTTGAAGAAGTACAGTATTGCCACTTACATTACAGCAATATCATTCTGTCCCTACCTGTAGTGTAACTCTTACTCTGTGGAGATAAAAAATTTAAAAGCCTCCCATTGGGACATGAAAAGCAACCAAAACATAGGTGAAAGGGATCCACTAGGAGTAAAGGGTGGGGGAGGCTGGATCATATGAAGTGAGAGATGACAGTCATTAGTAATTCCATTATAACCTTAAATGCTATTATAAAAGATACTGGTTGTACCAAGGAGAGAATCAGTTAAATGTCATTACTATTACTATATAAACAGTTTTAGTAATTATAACTGAAGGAAAAGAATTATGGAAAGGAGAGACAGGGATAATGAAAAAAAAAAATGAAACCACAGCTCCCTATCCACATCTAAGCCCCACAAACCTTTTCATGGTTTACCCCGGATGTTTCACATGCCCTGGTTCAGTCCATTGACTGTAGATAAAAAAGTACAACCAGAACTAAATGACAAAATGAAGGAAAGGGGATGCTGCTTTTAAAAGCCAGTTGCTAGTGTAGCTGAGAGCCATAGCATTTGTCAAAGCACACGTGAATACCAGAAAAATGTGAGTTCCTGGTAGTAGTTGAGAAGGAAAGATCAGTGACATCATCCTGGTGGCTGTTGCTGATTGGCACAGGGTATCCCTATTTTATAAATACTGGCTATAAACAAAGGGTGAGGGAAGGCTGTTGCCTACTTAACAGATTATGAGGGTTCAGGCTGAATCCTGATTTGAGCATTACCAGGGAATCTCTAATGCTCATGTGACAGGCCACAAGGAGAGAAATAAGTATGGATTTTGTTGATTTAATCATCTATATTATATAAGAGATCTGACTGGTTAAACCTTGATCAAAATCTACAAAGTTAAGAATATAACAAACATAGAGAATTAAAATATCAGATCCCATAAACTTTTAAACAATTCTGGAATGATGAATACAGCAAGAATAAACACCTGACTTTGCAGCAGAACATTCCACAGCTGACAAATTTAAAAGCATAAATCTCTGAAGAGGTTCTTATGGATACAATCTATGTCATTAAATACAAATGAATGAACGAACAAGTGGCTAATGGAGGATTAATTGGTAATACAAGAGCCCTGCAAACACAATCCATAATACATGAGGTCAAAGGCAGAACCTACCAAGGTTGATAAGTATTGTCTGTAATGTAAATACCAGGATGATCATTCTACCACCTTCAAGACTCCAGACCAAAGTGTCTTGTGTTAGGCTGTTACAGATAATGTAAGCAACCTTAAAGAAGTGATTTGATCAGAACCTCACTTATGGTTCCCTAGAGTAAAAATACACTAGACTGAAAGATAGTGAAGTGATCATGACTCAAAACCTTTCCAATAACTTTGCAGCCAAATAATCGAAGACTGGAGATGATGAGCCCATGCCAACTGCAGATGACTCCAAAAATGTAACAACTTACAGAGCATGCCTACTTTCACCCATGAGGAAAAATTTAACTTGAGATGCTTAGGCCAGTGAAAAGTATTCTTGTTCAAACTGCAAAATGAATGCAATGACATTCCATATCATCTTTCCAAGCAGGGTAAAAATACTTGTTTCAGGGAAAAGGGAACCTTCAAGGAAAAAGAATGACAACCCGTATAAGCAGTAAACTTGGAACACTTTTTGTGTCCCATATGCTTAAATTCATATCAATATCAGCTTCCATCCTCAAAGATAATGATTCCAAGTACTAAACTGAAAGAAGCTATGACACTGCTCTACGGGTAATTAAGAAGAGCCATTCCTGTTTAAATCTGACCTTATTAGAACACTGCACCACTTAGGTAAATGCAAATACAGCATAAATTCTGCAAAATAGAAACAAGAATATTCACAAGATATGTGAGCCCTAAATGAATCTCTCTCAACTTCACTCAATTCCACCCTAGTGGAATATGTGAGTACAGGGCTACCCTCTCGTGGATAGATCAACGCCAAAAGATATAAGTTCTTACTGAAGAAAGAGCAAGCACTTCTCTTAAATACTGAAGACTCTGGACATGAGTGTTGATAAAGGCACAAAGACTTTTTGGAAGCCCTTTAAAATACTAAACTTCCTCCCCTACCCCAACTCTGGAAGAAGCTAATTCTGAAATGATAAGCTTCAGTGGTAAATCTACAAATCATTTGGAAATCTTACATGCCTATCTGTCGATGATCTTTAACACTTTTCCCATTTACATGGGGTGCATCAACTGCAAACTTTTACATTTTTTTGGACAATTATGTTTGCTGAACTACGGTCCCCAGCCCATTCCCCTAATCTCATTTGTCACAGTCATAATCCATGCTGTTAGCAGTAACATGCCTGTTACAATATATCATCATTCACATCAGGATGACTAATTAATTAAACTAATTTACTTAAAAGGTATTTAGTTATCATAAAAGAAATTAAACAAGTAAAAAGAAAATCTCAGAATAGTCAAACAAATGGCCGACTATTTCAGCTGGAAGGAGAAGATACCAGGAGTCATCATCAGCATTCATTAATACTCAAGGATTTAGCAACTAGTTTATCTCTTGAAAATTTAAAACAAGAAATTTTTTTATCTGGACACACATCACAATTTCCCAAAAATATCCTAAAATAAAATTTACATGGATAATGATGCAAATAACATGACTGTTGCTACACCAGCATTCCCAAAATTATTATGCGAGAAATTCAAAGGAAGACATCTAGAGTAGTGAAAAATAAGTTACACTAAAAACTAAGTAAATTAAAACACACATAAAAAAGTAAGGCAGAAATTACATAAATTTACCAGGCAGATGTCTTCAATTCTAAAATTAGTTCAAGTTTTTATCATTTTCTTCATTCTAGAAAAAAAATGAGTTTTGAATTATGAAAAACTGTTTCTCTCTAGGAAATATCCTGCAAACTTATGAGGGAATCTCCTTTGATCTCTGGTGGGTTGGCAGCTTCCAACCTCCCCATTCTAGTAATGGACATACTTCTCACCCTTCACAAATCACTCAAACAGCAGTCATGACTAGCTCACTCTGGAACACCAGTACAAATAGTTACCTTCAGCCGGCAGTGATGTCATGTTATTGCCAGCTACCCAGCCACACAGACTGACCACCTTATAATTCCCTGGATAAGGACATCACCCAAACAGTGACTACTGTCAGAAAAAGGTTCTTCAAGGGAAGAGAAATATAGGTAGGGAAGCAGTAATGAAAAATAAATTGTGGGATATCATCCAGACAGAAAAAATTTTCATTCTTTGTGTCACTTCTCTCTCCAGATTGGTTGTCCCATGAGCTAATGAGAGCATAACAACATAGAGGTGCTTAACCCTGGAGCACTCAGCATCCCACTACAGACAACGAAGGGTGAATTACAGTTATTAGCCCTGGCTTGCACGAGAGTTAGTGGAGGAAGGAAAAGGCAAATAGGTAGAATCTTTCCCCAAATAAGATTCAAAATGTACTTACAGAACTTTCAGATGAAAGCTTAGAGTATATAATATTGTCTTTCAGTGAGGAGAGTGATTTATTTAAGGAACTGTACTCCTCACAGAGTGATAATGATGATGATCCAATTCTAGTTAGTGGTAGAAGCAGACAAGTTGGAGTTAGATTCATGTTACCAGGCCTCCCTCTGAAGTCCTACTACTCCAATACCTTGCCATCTCTATCATCACTGCCTCCTCATCTACATGATACAGTCACTGAATGGGAGGCTTTCACAACTGGTGAGGCTCTGGATGCATTAGGTTTGTTAATATCTGTGGCAAAAAATCCAGCAGTTAAGACGGACAAGATTTTTAGGCTACTACATAGGGCCAATGAGTCAGCCAAGTTATAAGCTACATGTGGCATCAGCATGCACTAGACTGCAGCTTCAAGAGCCCATTTTGTCACAGTGACCTCACTTACAGGGTGTAAGGCATGTGTACATGTAGGAAAAGAAGAAAGTGACTGGTTCCCAGTGAAGGTCGGTCTGTGTGAGGGGTGTGTGATGTCCCCATGGTTGTTTAATTTGTTTATGGATGGGGGTAATTAGGGAGGTAAATGCAAGAGTTTTGGAGAGAGGGACAAGTATGCAGTTTGTTAGGGATGAGAGGGCCTGGGAAGTGAGTCAATTGTCGTTCGCTGATGATACAGCACTGGTGGCTGACTCGAGTGAGAAACTGCAGAAGTTGGTGAGTAAGTCTGGAAAAGTGTGTGAAAGGAGAAAGCTGAGAGTAAATGTGAATAAGAGTAAGGTTATTAGGTTCAGCAGGGTTGAGG
>JAYMFT010167406.1:0-12303 GCA_038088735.1 Panulirus argus | reverse complement strand
GTATATGTTGATATGTATATATATATATGTACAATGCATATGTGTGCATGTATGTATATATGTGTGTATGCAGGGGATGGGTTTTTCTTTGTCTGTTTCCTGGCGCTACTTCGCTGACGCGGGAAACAGCGATCAAGTATAATGAAAAAATAAATAATAAAAAGAATGTGCTTGAGAGATGCTGAGGAGGGTGTGCTGAGATGGTTTGGAAAGGTTGAGAGAATGAGTGAGGATAGGTTAAAGAGGATATATGTGTCATTAGTGAAGGGAGACAAGGAGAAGACCAAATTTGAGATGGAAAGATGGAGTGAAAAAAATATTTTATGTGCTCAGGGCCTGAACATGTCGTGGGATGGTGACAGACATGCACAAGATATAGTGAATCAGCAATGTGATTTATTTGGGGTGACATGCTGTCAGTGGGCTGAACAAGGGCATATGGAGCCATGGGTAAACCATGGAAAGGTCTGTGGGGCCTACTTATGGATAGGGGGCTGTGGTTTTGATGCATAGTACATGCCAACCAGGAAATGGATGTAAGTGAATGAGGCCTTTTCTTTGTCTGTTTGTGGAACTATCTCTCTGATGTTGATTGTCCAGACTGAAGGAGACTGGGATACTGTTGACAGTGTCTTCATGCTATAATGGGTCTCAAATAACTGTGCTCACATGTGGAGCACATTGTCGCGTTGTCCTCAGCTGTCATGCCAGACCATGGGTCATACCAATACATCTTTCACACTCAAACACATTTTTTCACTGCTGAGAGATGATAGCCAGGTCATCATCCAACTATTATTTCAAGCTGACAGCATTAGCTCTAACCCTGGACTACCAGTATACACTTGCCTGCTGCCAAATGCCTGTCAGTAAAAAAAAGATTGCAGCATCAGATGCATCAGATGCACTCCCTGTTATCAACTCGTCCGCTTATTGCTGTCGTCCATTAAAGACCTCTCAGGACATTGGAAATGTAGCAATCACTCTGACAGTAACCCTCAAAACCCCATCACAAGAAAACCTTGTCAACTCTAGCACAAACTCATAACAGATGACATAACAGAATGCACTTCTCAATCCTCACAAACAAATTTTTCCACTACACAGAACCCCAACAATGGATTAAATATCTTGCAATTCAATGCCATTACATCAGGAACAAACGTCCAGAAATACTCTACCAACTTAGAAATCATAAACCAACTCAGAAATCACATCTTCATAGCCCTCCTCCAAGAAACTGGACTAACACCCATAACCACCCTCCCACCTCTCTTTAACTATACAAATGTTTGAAATAACAGAAAACTCTAAACACAAGGACCAACTGGAACACGCTATGTGAGCTCTCTTCTAATCACTTGCCCATCCTGATAATGCTCTATCTGGCCCACCCAATCAACACACCTACCAGAACATACACAAACCATTGGAAAGCAGACTGTCCAGTACATAAGTAGTATGTAGAAACAAAGTTCCAAAACTTCATTATACATGATTTATCATCTCTAGATCATGCAGTCTTACACTTCATCACTGTTTCCAACCAGGCCAGCAGAAAGGACATACCACAATGGCATTGAAAGAAATACAACCCAAATTTCTCTCCACAACTCACACACCTCATACAACAAGATAACAAGCTCAGACACAAGCACTCAGCATCAGAGAAAAATTCCACACTAATCACTGAAAGACAAACTGAAAATTGACACTCCTTCTTCAACTCAGTGGTCACAAGACCCACAACAACCACCTCTGGTGTACATTAAAGAAAATACACTCTTACCGCACCACCCTTGCCCCAACTCATGAAGCACTCCTGAACTATTTTAGTGAAATCCCCTCTCCCAAAGAACACTGTCATACTCATGAGACACTACACAAAAATCAGCCACAAACCAAACACACCCCAAAACAAAAGTCATGAAAAATCTATATAAAACCCGCCCAGAAACAATTGCCCACCACTGTTCACTTCCACTGATACAAGTAAACCACTGATACAAGTAATGCAAATAAAACCTTAACCTCTCCTGCTAATGACCTTGACAACATATCAAAGTGTTTCATACAATGCTGTGGCTCATTAGCAATACAAGCTCTTATAGATACCCTCAAGTACTATTGGGTACAAAACATAATTCTTAATGTTTGAAAACTTGCCAACAAATTACCAAAAATCTAAATACCTAAAGCCCTCTAAACCACTCAACTTCTCTTTCTACCATTCTATATCAATTCTATCCTCAATATTCAAACTCGGTAAAAGAAAATTATTTATAATGGAATTAAAGACAACTTTCCACTCTCTCATGCTCATTATGGCTTCAGACCCAGTCACTCTGTCACCTTAGTACATACTGAACTCACACAGCACATCCTCCTCGAAAAAAAATATTAGTACTAGTGACAGTAGACATTAGCAGTGCATTTTATACTGACCCTTTACACATCCTCATCCAAAAAGAATTGTTGACATCACCCTCTGCAACAGTTGCAAAATGTGTTTGGCCGTTTTCATAGCCGGCTGTCATTCTAGTCACTCAGAATGGCTTCACCTCTTAAAACACTTAAATGCTACGGTTGAGTTACCCTAGTTAGTTCTTTCTCCATCTCTCTTCAGTCTTTTCCTATATTACCTCCCATTACCTCAGGCAAACATCAACATGAAGGTCCTTTTGTATGCAGACAACTTTGCAATCACATCACAACATCGTCACACCACAGAAGCAACAACATCATGCGATGTTTCACTGCACAACTGGAAGAGTGGCTTGCCCAGAACAGAATGTCAGCATCTTCACTGAAATCTTCAATTACTCTTTTATCCCCCAACTGAAATCCAGCTCACACCCTCCAGTCACCATGAATGGAAAGGCGCTCCCTTTAAACAAAACGCTAACCATTCTAGGCATTATGTACAACACACACATGGTATTCATTACCCACACTAATACCAACACAAAAGCAAAACACAAACAAAGTCCCTCTGAACACGAACAGGAAAAAAAATCCTGAACATTCCATACAGACAAATCATCCACTCCAGTTAAAATTATGCCTCACCTGCCTGGTCTTCCTCCCTCTCAAAAGCAATTATAACAGTTTCAAACCATGCGAATGGGTACACTCAGAACAATCTGGCTGCTAAACAACTACAAACAGCACCTTCACAATGAAACAAGGATTCTCACAATACAGTCCCACCTCAACTTGCTTGGCACTTCCATGCAACAATGCTAGACCCCTCTCATCCTATCCATTCTCTACTATGCTCCAACCCCAAAGTAGAAAGAAAAAGCTTACCCTTGCCACGCTCTTCAGTAACCTCTACTCATAGAGCCTCCTCCTCCTCCTCCTCCTCCTCTTTACTTCTTCTTCTTCTTCTTCTTCTTCTTCTTCTTCTTCTTCTTCTTCTCCTCCTCTTTACTTCTTCTTCTTCTTCTTCTTCTCCTTCTTCTTCTTCTTCTTCTTCTCCTTCTCCTTCTTCTCCTTTTCCTTCTCCTTCTCCTCCTTCTCCTCCTTCTCCTTCTCCTTCTTCTTCTCTTCTCTTCTCTTCTCTTCTCTTCTCTTCTCTTCTCTTCTCTTCTCTTCTCTTCTCTTCTCTTCTCTTCTTCTTCTTCTTCTTCTTCTTCTTCACATATGAGATATGGTCCCAACTGGTGGATGTGGCCAGCTTCCTGAGTGCTGCAGAAGCCTCATAACAATAAAGGAGACTTTCGGGGCAGGAAGGTAAAGAAAGGTAATTTTTTTATGATATACATTTTCTGCTATTGTGAGGTGGCAACAGAAACAGACAAAGGAAGGCCAAATTCAGTTGCATCCATTCTCTAGCTGTCATGACTACAAAACCCCACAGACCTTTCCATGGTAACCCCTGGCTATTTCACATTCCTTTGTTCAAGTTGTTGACAGCATGTTGACCCCAGTATACCACATCGTTCCAGTTCAGCCTATCCCATGCACACATTTCGCCCTCCTGCATGTAATTTTTTCATGCTTGCCATTTTCTGTGTTAGTGAGGTGGGAAGGTAAGGTAATTTTTTTTTTATGATAGCTGTTTCCTATGTTAGTGCTAGGAACAGGTGAAGAAATGGCCTCATTCAGTCACATCCACTCTTAAGCTGTTTCCTATGTTAGCAAGGTAGTGCTAGGAACAGGTGATGAAATGGCCTCATTCAGTCACATCTGCTCTTAAGCTCTCTAGTATAATGCATTAAAACCAGAGCATCCTAACCACAACCAAACCACACAAGGCATCTGAAGTAATAGGACAGATGTACTGTCATTTTTTTTTCCCCAGAGCTTTTGTTTATTGAAGTGAAATATTATTCATTTATTTATACTTAATCGCTGTTTCCCACGTTAGTGAGGTAGTGCAGGAAACAGACGAAGAAAGATCCATTCATTCACATACTCACAAATATACATACATGCACAAATATGCACAATACATACATATACATACCAACATATACATATATACATACATATATATACACATTCATATTCACATATACTCATGTACATATTCATACTTGCTAACCTCCATCCATTCCTGATGCCACCCCGCCCCACAGGAAATAGCATTGCCACCCCCTTTGTCAGCGAGGTAGCGCCAGGAAACAGACCAAAAGGCTGCATTTGCTCACCCTCAGTCTTTAGCTCTCATGTGTAATGCACCGAAACCACAGCTCCCTATCACATCCAGGCCCCACAAAACTTTCCATGGTTTACCCCAGATGTTTCACATGCTCTGGTTCAGTTCATTGACATCATGCCAACCCCGGAATACCACATCGTTCCATTTCACTCTATTCCAGGTACGCCTTTCACCCTCCTGCATGTTCAGGCCCCAACCGCTCAAAATCTCTGCCACTCCATCCATCCACATCCAATTTGGTCTCCTGCTTCTCCTTGTTCCCTCTACCTCTGAAACATATATCCTCTTTGTCAACTTTTCCTCACTCATTCATTCCATATGTCCAAACACCCTCTTCTGTGCTCTCAACCCCTCTTTGTCAACTTTTCCTCACTCATTCATTCTATATGTCCAAACCTTTTGAACACACCCTCTTAAGCTCTCTCAACCACACTCTTTTTATTGCTACACATTTCTCTTACCCTTACATTACTTACTTGATCAGACCATCTCACACTACATATTTTCCTTAAACATTTCATTTCCAACACATCCACCCTCCTCCGTACAACTCTGTCTATAGCCCATGTGACGCAACCCATATGATATTGTTGGAACTTCTATTCCTTCAAACATACCCAATTTTGCTTTTTGAGATAATGTTCTCTCCTTCCATACATTCTTCATTGCTCCCAGAAGCTTCGCTCCCTTCCCCACCCTATAACTTACTTCCGCTTCTATTGTTCCATTTGCTGCCAAGTCCACTCCCAGATATCTGAAACTCTTCACTTCCTCCAATTTTTCCCCATTCATCAGAAATAAAATACACCTTTCCCTTTTCCTTAACTTTAAAGAGGTAAATAGAAAACTGACTAGACAGGGAATTAACATCCTGCATATTAGTTACGGAAGAAAATTAATGAGTTAATTAATAATGTTATAATATTATTAAATTTTTCACACCAGATGGCTATGTTGGAAACTTGAAGAGGAGACGTGCTCAGTGCAAAGATGTTCGCAATCGTAGTATCATTGGTCTGTACAACAAACTTCATGAGGTGGTAGGCTTGCTGGCTGACCTTCTCAGTATACAAACTCTCACAGATACTACAGTGTTGCAACTGTCCACACTCGGTGTTGGGCCATTCTTTGTTGAGAATGTATCAGAATTGCAGCTGTCAGCCCTCAGGCTTGTTACTAAGGTATGTACATTAGTACGTTTGTACAGTGATGATTTTGGTTGAATGCCATTCATAATAATACATTGTTTTATTGATTTACTAGTATTTATGCAGATGTTTTATTGCTCCTACCATTTTGTCAAAAGGTAGGGTTAGCACATAGTGTTCACCACAGGAAAATTTTGAGCTATGAAGAATGAGTTGTCTGGGTTAAGTGTTTTTAAGTGTTATTTGTGACAAGGAGAGATTGTATGTTTGTAGACATAATGCAAACAATAGATAGTAGTAGTAGTTAGGAATTTTAGACAGGAGCATTTGGGAGAAGTAGTGGTAGAAACATGTAGGTGATAGCATTAGGTAAAAATAGTAGGTTGGAACATTAGGTAGTAGTCACTAGGAACAATAGGTAGGAGCTTCTGGAACACTTTACCAGAGCTGCCCTCTGCCAGTGGCCTGTTAAGGTGAGGCACTAAAAGGCTAAGAAGCAGCACCAGAGTTCGCCAGTTATGGAAACTCTTTTGCCATAGCCACTCCCTTGAGGGAGTTCCTTCATAAAGCTTCCACAATTAAATTGGACTTGGACAGGATATTTCACTGGAGTGCACAAAATCTCGTTAAGTTTAATGCCTCCAAGACCCAATTTCTACCCATCTCTCTATTGAAAACTCCAAACAACTCCCATCTCTCCTTTGATGGTTCTTTAATACCACCTCTTAACTCGGTGAACATACTTGGCATTACTGTAACATACACTCTTTCTTGGAAACCCCACATTACAGGAATAGCTAAGTTTACCTCTAAGAAACTGGGTGTCCTGTTTAGATGTTGAAACTTCTCTTCTGAACAGTTGCTCCATTTATACAAGGGATTGATTTTTCCTTGTACAGAGTACTGCTCTCACATTTGGGATGGTTTTAACTCTGTTTCCTTACTTTACAGAGTTGAGTCGAAAACAGCCTGACTTATAAACTGTCCTAGGCTAACTTCCAAACTTGACACCCTTGCCCTATGCCACAATGTTGGTTCACTTTCCCTCTTCTATAGGTATTACTTTGGCTTTTGCTCCTGAGAGCTGGCAGTTTGTATGCCCCCAACACATGCTAAACTACGCAATACTCGGCAAGCTGCTGCATCACAAGATTATTGTGTGGCCATCGGCAACTCAAGGGCATGTTGTTTTGATAACTGCTTCTTTCCCTACACATCAAAGCTTTGGAAATCTCTACCTTCTCACGTCTTTCCCAATAATTATAACCTGGCTCATTTCAAGATACGTCTTTCACTTTCAAAAAATTCATAAATACTTTCCCAGTATTTTCTTCCCGTTTCTTAATTCTATTATTCAATTAGGGTGTGGCCTTCATGTGGACTTTTCTCCATGAGTGGGGCCTGGGAAAAAAAAATCTAATAATTACAAGCCTTAATGAATCTTAAGCAATATTTCAACCCAAGATTCATATTCTGTGTGTAAAATAGTCCTTATACTGAGGTGTACAAGGAAATCTATTTTCCTAAGAAAAATACCAAAAATTGCTGGTAATAGTTCTGGGTAATTTTCACCCCAAAAAACTTTTTGTTTGAATACTGAAAAATACAACAATGAAACTCTTCTATACTTGAAATATTCACAAAAAAAAGTCTCAAAATGCTTTCCCTTACCGAAGTGAATTATCACAAAATCTCTGAAAAATCATATTATTCTAATACTTCATTTCAAGCCTAAATAAATCTTAAACAATATTTCAACCCCATATTCGTATTCAGTGTGTGAAATAGTCCATATACTGAGATGTACAAGGAAATATATTTTTCCGAGAAAAAAAAATTGCAGGTATTTTTTTTTTTTTACCCCAAGAAGTTTTCTTTGAAAATTGAAATATACCACAATGAAACTCTTCTATACTTGAAATAACCAGAAAAAAAGTCTCAAAATGCTTTCCCTCACTGATAGATACTTCTTCTTATGGTACCTGAGACGGCACAGGCAGCTGAGGCCCTAACCAAGGCCATCCCATTAACGCTATATATATATATATATATATATATACCTGGGGATAGGGGAGAAAGAATACTTCCCACGTATTCCCTGCGTGTCGTAAGAGGCGACTAAAAAGGGAGGGAGCAGGGGGCTGGAAATCCTCCCCTCTAGTTTCTGCATTTCCAAAAAAGAAACAGAGAAATGTCCAAGTGAGGATTTTCCCTCTAAGGCTCAGCCCTCTCTTCTTAATGCTACCTCGCTAATGCGGGAAAAGGCGAATATGTATGAAAAAATGAATATATATATATATATATATATATATATATATATATAGATATCATAAGCAAGTTTTATACTGACCAGTGGTACTTGTTATTTCTAGAGCAGTAAGAAATTCTTTGTATACCAAAGAAATATGATATGATGTGAATCTTGTATGTTGTGGTAATTGTAAGAGTTTTCAGTGATTTAGTATTTTATATGTACACTAGATCTTTATGCTTGTATACCATTCTTTCTGTTATAGCAGAAAGTCATATGCAGAATTTTCGTAAAACATTTTACTGTAGTTGGTAATTGTAACTTTTGAATACTCTTGTGTTTTCAGTCCGATTTTGAAATCTGTTCCAGCTTCCAAAGGGTATTTCTTGTTTGTTGGCAGAAATATGTGAAGTGGTGGTTCTTGTTGCAGATAGAGGTGAATTATTCCCATAAACTTTTTTTTCTAACCCATTAAACAGTTATGTTAATTTTGTGATGCTTCTGAAAAATGGGTATTTTTCAAGTAAAGGAGAAAAAATTCTCATATGGAAAGAAAGACCATCTTTCAAGAAAACAACAACCAAAACACAAGCAAAATAGGCCCCAGCTTACCCCAGGAAAAATGGAAAAATAAAGACTTCTGGTGAGAGTGTATTACTGAGATAACTGTAAGGATAAACAACCTGGTGTTGACATTTACTTCTGGTGAGAGTGTATTACTGAGATAACTGTAAGGATAAACAACCTGGTGTTGACATTTCTTACGTGTCAACACCTTATTTATAAAATGTTTTGATGCACTTGGTACGCATTATCATCAAAAAGATTTTTATATCAAACAGATAAAAGTATTATCTGGGTCAAAAGACTCCTCATTGCTATGGAGGAAGTACTGCTTGATGCCATCTACTTTTAGTAGTTTGCATTTAAAACCTTCCCTTACCATGGCTGAAAGGTAAGGTACATTATGTGTAATTGTTGTATCAAGAGGCTAAAGGAATTGATCAAAATTTGATTTTGGCATGAAAACATTCATCACAGATCTATGTAAAGTCTCCTTTGTAATGCACTGTAGATCTGTGTAAGGTCTATTTTAAGGGTTAAAGTATTAATACTGTGATTGAGTAATGTATGAAGATAGGTAGTTACCTATCTAGAGTGAGGAAATATTTCTCATAGAAACTGGACTTTTGCCAGAAATTACAATTTTTTCTAGAGTATTCTATATTTGATGAAAAATGTAACCTCTCCTATTTATGTATGCATATGTCTGTTGTTGGTTTCAGTGATAATTAACTGCTGATATTGATTGAGCCACTGCTGTTAATGTACATATCAGACATGCAGGAAATGAATTTCATAAGTTGTCTGGTTTGTTACAGGATACACTGATCAGGCTTTTTTTATCTGCATCATTATCAGAAACTAATTTATGTTATATATTACATTTTTCCAGTGTATACTGTGCAAAGAATCATCAGCAATATAACTAATCTGTGCTGTTAGTGAATGCAAAACATAAATGTACTGATGCACATTGAATTCAAGTAATAGCTTCAAGATAACATCATTTTCAAATTGATGATGTTAGTGGTACTCATCATTGAGTAATTATCTTTTTGTTTAATCTTAATTGGTATGAAGTTATTAATTTACTGTAAATGGTGATTTTGATATATCAAATATTTGTATGAAGTAACATTATGTCTAATTAATAAATGGATGAAAAGGGTTGGTGTGAGATAGCTAATCATTAAAGCTGTAACAACCACTGTCCTTTGCATATGAAAATAGTATGTTAAAAGTTACAGGTTATGTAGCCAGATACTTTTAAGTTTTGGGAGATAAGTAGGGTTTTATATCTCTTTTATTCTCCAACATGAAAAGTGAGTATAGCTTATAATTTCTATGAGTTTAATACAGTTTAGTGTCTTGTCCAATTTTCATTTTTTGATGCAAAAAACTCACCTACTTTTACTTTGCTAAAGGATTTATTTTACCGGAACTTTTTCTCAGTATTGTAAAAATAAAAGTTTTCATAAGTGATATTTGGATCTCAGAAGTTAATAGAACAGAAAAGTATACCTTCATGTAGGTTTCAGAAGTATATTCATCTTGTGCATTGACCAACACTAAACAAAATGTACTTGTCTATTTTTTCCTGAGAGTGTGCCTTTCTCCTGCACAAGTCAGTCCCTATACTTGAAGATGTTTTGGGATCTACAAAGATTCTATACATTCTCCATTTTTCTCATCGTTTCAACTTCCTCAACAGGGTGTATAATAATCTTTAAGTCATCTGTTATTACCTTTTTGAATACTTCTGTATATTTCTTCAATAAATGTTTTATTCATTACTTGGCGAGATTTTATTTCCAACATAAGTATATTTTCCATCCAAGAGGAGGATTCCAAAGACTTTTTAAGTTTGTAATCATTAATTACCGGGATACTTGAGACATCATGATAAGAAAAGCCCTATGTAATTAATTTGTATATTTAATTTGACAATTACTGCAGCATTTTAAAATATCTTAATATTATAAGTCTGGAAGAAATATATACATCCAAAACATCTTTCAGAGTTCCACTCATGATTTTCTGAAAGAAAAGCATACGGGAATCATACTGGAATTGGATACTCACATACATCAAACTTGGATAAATTCATAAACTAAATGAGAAAAAAAGCTTAAAATATTGACATCTAGATATGGTAACAGCTAAATATACATTGTGGAAAAACACTATTTACCATTTACAATATAAAAATGGACCACAAAGAATCTTAAAATAATTTGGCAGACAATGACAACTCTAAGCTTAGAAATACAGTCCAGAATGATAAAACTTCACAGAACTAAATATAACATAATCAACACCTACATACCCATCTACATGCTCCTCCCACCGTACTCCCCAACTGTAAAATCTGACCAGCACACCCAACACCTCTTTCTTGAGGATATTCCAATAACCAGCATCTTTTGAAATACCCATAAACCAAATGCATCCTTTCAATATCCTTAATCCATGCAACAAGCCAACCAAACTCTCAAACCACTACCTCCAGTAGTTGACCTCACCTGACACCCTTATCTGCCCACCAGCAATACACACAAGCAACCTGCAATACTTCACAAACTGTTCTTTGAATACATACCCATCCTGATAATCTTGCCCACCCAACCCACACAAACACCAAAAAGACTTACAAACACTACAAGAAAGAAGACTGCATGTCCTTCACATACTATAGTACATGGTACAAAGCTCATCATCTATAACACTGCCACAAAAATGTAGAAATATAACCCAAACATTTCCCCAAAAGTTACACACCTCATAAAACAAGAAATCCATCTCTGATAAAACTATTTACCATCAACAGAAATCAGAGAACAAACTCAAACTCTATATAACACCATCGCTAACCTAATCACTAAAAGGCACACAGCAAACTGGAATTCCTTCCTCAACACATTGATCTACATGACCCAAGCCAAGTAACACAAATATCTACCCTTACTGCAACATTCCAGCCCCCCACTCCAGAATGGAAAAGTCATGAAATTCCTAAAAAAATTCACCCAGAAACAACTGCTCACCTACCCTTCACTTCCACTGATGCAAACATTGCAATAAAAACAAAGAACTCTCCTGTAACAGGTCCTAACAACATATCAAACTTTCACATGAAACACTTTATCCCAGTTGCAATCCAAGCGCTTACAGATATCTTCAAATTGCTCCTGGATACACAACAAAATTCATAAGGTGGAAACTGGCCAACATAATACAAATCTTAAAACCCTCTAAACAACTCAGCTCCCTCTCCTCCTGCCACCTTATATTGCTTCTATCTCCAGTATCCAAACTCTATAAGAGAATTTTCACAGTGTGGTCTGTAGGAGGTGATGTAAGAAGAGACAAAAGAAGGCTGGTGAAAGAACTACTCAATGGTGAACCTCATTGTAGAGTTTAATGGTTTTGGATATGAAGCCTTTATGAATGACTGGCTTATTTGCCTCTTTTTTTTTTCACTTTCCTATGGAGTGGTATCAAGTATCTTTTGTGTGAGGATGTGCCATGGAACAGTGTCACATATTATGTTGCTAACTATGATCACTAGTCCAATGTGAGAGAAGGGTTGTGTTTTGTTGAAGCCATCCTGCATGTGTTGTATGAGGTCTATGTTTTTTTTTTTTTTTTTTTTTTTTTTTTTTTTTAAAGGCCCC
>JAYMFT010167395.1:0-12303 GCA_038088735.1 Panulirus argus | reverse complement strand
CTCAGCTACTCTGAAAATTTCGTTGTAAGTGATTAGGAGAAAGGAGGGTAACAAGAGGATTTGTTAACTTACTGTGCGGGCTGATTAATGTCAGCCAAACCGAAAAGCTGGAGGTGATCAGCAGGGGTGAAGGGAAGTGCTGGGTAGCACAGGAGGAGCCATTCTCGGAGGAACGTCTTGTACCTCACAAACCCTCACTCTCATGTTTTCCTGTGGTTTGGTAGCGGTTATATTGATTTAATTCAACAATTGTAGTCCAGTTCCTGAACCTTTAGTGCACTTTGTATCTTCTTTTGACCCACCAGCTATACGATCTGAAGAGAAGCTAAGTACGCTTACTGTTTTTTTTTTAGGCAAATATAAAAGTAAAGCAAATACGTTTGGATTGTAGAGGGATGATGCTGCTAGTACACGATACGATGTGCATACTGGACGCTGATTACCAACCGTCCCATGCCCACAACATCCTCTGGAAATTAGCGATATATCTCGCAGGTATCAACAGCCTCGAGCAACATCCAGCTGTATGAACTGCCGTGGTACGTGTTAATACGACTCTTATCTGTAATTCTGTATGAAACGGTCTTACTTCCGGAATAGCGAAGACACGTTCCTCTTCGCTGTAAGAAGGAAGCATGGGTCAACATCGCAAAACAGACACTCCAGTCTAATCGTCCTTCATTCTTTCGAAACTGTGATTAACGACATTCGGCCACAGCAGGCAAGGAAGGACAGGTAAAGCCACAACAGTTAAAAGGGAAGACAGCAACAGTCACACCAACTACGCGAGGACAGTAACAGTCATAATTTTCAAGAAGGACAGCAACAGTCACAACAGTTAAAGGAGGACAACAACAGCCACACCAGTTCAGGAAAGACGGAAACTGGCGCAGCAGTTAAGGAAGTGCAGAAACAGCCATAAACAGTAAAGGACGGAGAGGAACAACTGCGCCGACAGCGGGAGCCACAAAAGCAAAAAAAAAAAAAAAAAAAAAGGTGGACAGTAAGCGTGAGCCACGACAGCTGAGGGGGAGGACAGCAACAGCTACTCCATTTAAGGGAGGGCACTGGCAGCCACAGCAAGAGAAAATGGACAAATGCAGCCAGCAGGAGGAACATGAGCCAGGGACATGATAATAGAGGCTAAAGGACGCGAGGTGGGTGGCGTCACGCATGACCAGCCAGTTAGGTTTATGTAGCCACTCCTGCGGGTCGAGCCAGCCGGTCACCCGCCCTTCTCACGCGATATTCATACATTTGCTCGTTAATCTTCGCTCAGATCTTGACTCCAGATATATTCCAGAGATTATCTCCTATCAATTAGCATGTTTTTGTGCCGCTGGATCGTCTCTGACGGCTAACGGAATGACTTACGAGATACGAGATGCAAAAACAAAAAAAAAAAAACATTCATCAGGTAAAATCCAGTTAGGATAATCGCACCCGATAATCTACCAAGATCTGCATAATAATCCCACAAAGCCGACAAAAAGACGAGGCGACTGAATATGAACGAGATGAGGAGTGAGGCGGGGTTTGTGTGTAGCTGGTCGGCTCTTGCAACGCAGGCAAAAGCTGGCTGGACCGTGACGGCTCCGGCCGCTCCACAACTTATTAAAACTTAAGCTGATATTATTTAACCTCAGCTCCTCTGACATAATGACTTCAAGTTCTCGACGTCCGGTTACATGGGATAAGACGTGGGTTATCAGAAGTTATTAACTCTGGTGTGCTCAGTGCGTTATAAAACACCTGAAAGGAACATGTTCATGTAACAGTAAGGTACGGAACACTGACATTAACGGTCTCAAACTATGTTGGAGATATTTGTAGAGGAATATCTTTGTTTATGTCCCTCCACGGCAACCAGAAACGTTTTTCTCCTCCTCTTTGGTCAGTATTTCCTTTCCTCCTGAACGTCATCCATCTTTTATGTCACCACTTCATCTGCTCATGGCAGTTCTTTCTCCCTCATCTCTCATCTAATTTTCTGCTACTTACCTACATCTTACTCTCCTAGCACTATTATGTACCGTTCTGATCCCTCCCTCCTTTTCTACCTTCTCCACCGCCTCCTAATTTTCTTGCTTCTCTGTTTATCCCATGCTTCCGCGGGAGAACAACGTGGTAGTAACACTGTGGCGAGCAGACATGGCAACCGACTCCATGGCCCACGGCGCGCTGCTAACGGATCACTTCTCAACTTCTCAAATTTCATGTTCTGGCCTAAGGCCCTTACCTACGTTCTTTTTGCCACTACTTTCTAATCGTCAGGCGCCCAGCCCTGTGCAGTGTTCAGAATATGCACTCGTAACAGAGGAGGCTCATGAGCTCCGGGCTTTTTCCTGCCAGTGTCTAGGCTAACCAAGGAAATATCTGTGTCTACAGTAGATCTGCATCACTTCCCATAATGGAATTCGAAAGTTTCAAAGTGATATGTTTGTAATGAGAAGACAGAAAGCATCGGGAAAAGCTTTCTAAACAAGGAGACCAAAGGACTAGAAATCCTTATGGACAATATCAAACTTGTCATTGACACAAACAAATGCTACTTTAGCGTACACTTTTATATGCATTATAACAGTTCATACGTAACTCTGTTTCTTTCACCCATGAGATTATTTAAGTGCTGCAGAAAGAGCGACACCAAATACAGTGCTCTCCAGAGTTAAAATGCCGCAGGTCCATTAATCTTAAAAGATGAAATGTCCACAAGATTCTGATCTAGACCACATAACGATGCAGAGAGAGTGGACTTAACTGTGGGCCAACATTACAGGCATATTTAGACTCCCAAGATCAAACCCATACAAATTCCACTTTGACTCAACTGATATGGCCGCCAAATATTGCCAGATGGGACTGAAAATAAGCAGTGCACAAATTAGCAACCACCAAACTGAACATTTTATCCCACTAATAACAAGTTACATGCTTGTTCTATGTGCTCGGAAAAAACTCATGAATGGAAAGAATGCAAAGCCATCAGTCACAACTGTGTAATCTGCGAAGGGACCGATACTGTATCACCATTATGGGGGTAAAATCGGGAAAACAATGTTATGAAATCAAAATGGAACAAGTTGAACACTAACAGAGTTCATCAAAACCACACACACTCTCCAAAGTCATCAAAACCCCATTGCAGGACATCCCCACTAAAACTTCACAACAAATGCAAATGAAGGTAACTGCTCTAATGACATACGTCATGAAAGAGGAAGGGGTAATCCCTGGTTTGTACCACTGCATGTTGTCAGACTTACTAAACCAAAGCAGTTTAACAGAGGATATGATAAACCATAACACAACCCATGCAGCCCAAGAAGCCCACCCC
This sequence comes from Panulirus argus, assembly GCA_038088735.1. Taxonomy (NCBI): domain Eukaryota; kingdom Metazoa; phylum Arthropoda; class Malacostraca; order Decapoda; family Palinuridae; genus Panulirus; species Panulirus argus. The sequence continues at coordinate 8,966 of JAYMFT010167395.1, read as the reverse complement.
TACAAGGCTTCCTTGTGCCACGCATTGATCCCACCCACCCTCACCCGAGTCATTGGATCTGAATGCCTCTGAAGACGAGTGTAAGTAAGTACCTGGAGCCACCTAACCAAATACATACAAATGATTCTTCCACCAGTTGTTATGAAGCCAAACACGAATTCTATGAGCAACTCTGCTCTAGGGAGCAGAGGCTGAAACTAAAACAGTCGAAGAAAGTAGATTATATTTGTTCAGCGTACTTCAGCAATAACAGTTTTACGGTACACTTGACAAACAGACGCTTCGACCTCATAAACATATATATATGTGAACTGGTGACAGATTCGGGTATGAAAATGTAGACTTTGATGTTTGATTTTGGAAGAGCTTGTGAAAGTAGAAAGTTGAGAGAAAATGTTAATCAAAGCAAGGTTATTAGGTTTAGCAGAGCAGAGAGACAAGTTATTTGGGGTGTGAGTGTGAACGGAGAAAACTTGGAGGAAGTGAAGTGCTTTAGATACCTGGGAGAGGACATGACAGCGAATGGAACCATGAAGGCCGAGGTTAGTCGTAGTGTGGGTGAGGGGGCGACGGCTTCTGGAGCACTGAGAAACATGTGTGGAAGGATGGGTCACTATCTATGAGGGCAAAAATGGGTGTGTATGAAGGTATAGTAGTGCTAATGATGATGTATGGATGCGAGGAACTGGCTATAGATGAATATGTGCGAAGGTGTGTGGATGTATTGGAAATTAAATGTTTCAGGTCAATATGTGGCGTGAGGAAGGTTGTTCGAGCAAGTAATGATAGGGTAAGAAAGAGTTGTGGTAATAAGAAGAGTGTGGCTGAGAGAAGGTTTGTTGAAATGTTTTACATATGTGAAGAAAATGAGTGAGATGAGGTTGGCAAAGAAGATATACGTGTCTGGAGAGGAAGATACAAGTTGAAGGGGAGACCAAGTTTGAGATGCAAGGATGGAGTGAAACAGATCTTGAATGCTTGGGGCCTGAACATGCAGGAGGGGGGAAAGGCATGCAAGGGATAAAGTGAACTGAACTGCCTAAGGGCTGAGCTAGGGCATGTGAAGTGGCTGGGTTATACCATGAAAAGGACTGTGGTGCCAGGTTCTGAAAAGGGAGCTGTGGTATCGGTGCACTGCACATGACAGCTGGAGAATGGATTCGAGCGAACGCGGCTTTTCTTCGTCTGTCTCTGGCGCTACCTCGCTAACTCAGGGAACGATGGACAAGTATGACAGAAAAATATATACAATGGAAGTATTGTGCATATTTGTCATTATCTACTTGTCTATCTACGTATTCATATATCTTACTACGTCACGGCAACTCTACGGAGGTTGAAAACCATATTTCATAGATATCCTTTGGTTTTGGAGGGCGGATGATAGGGGAAGGGGGGAAGGGGTGATTGGGGGGGGGGGGTTATGTCCCTCTTAAGACATACCCCCCTAGGATACATATGCCAAGTGTACTTCTGCCCACCGACGGTGGGCCTAGCTGTCCCCGTGCGTGGGGCGGGTAGACAGTTAGTGTATATAACCACCAATGACAGGTCGTGGTTATGGCCACAGTGCTTGCGGCGGTTATCCACAGCTCCAGTCGCTCGCGGAAGCCGTCTTGTTGGTGGCTTGCATGCAATGGTGGTAGAGGTCTTGATAATGCCGTTGTGAGGTCAATGTGCTTGCACAAGTACCTTTTGCACAGGAAATATGAATTTCAGGTGCATGAGGAGAAGCATTCTCGCACGTTGACGCAAAGGAACCACACTTGGGTAGTACTGTGCGTGCTTATTACATTACCTTCTGGCTTATGAGGCAAAGAATGTCCTTGTATATGTAAACGTCCCGTGAGACTTGGTTACTTCCCCTGCATACTGAAGGACGCAAGAGAAAATGTCTCAATGAATAAGTATCCAACAGCGTGTTACAGATCTCCAGAGACTCACGGGGACTTACTCACGGCACACCGAGCAAAGCGTCGGGAGTCTGTGGGGTCAGCGGGTGCTGTGAGGCTTCTCGCTGTTACATGATCTTGTACAGGTTCAGGTAACCGCTTCATCCTCCTCTGCAGATGCACTTGGGTGATGTAAGACATGCTTCCCGCTGCTGGTGATGATTGCCGCCTTGATTGCATTTACGGACTTGCACTCTCTTCTATTTTTTCGATTCCTTTGGTCTAAGTTTCCCCTATCGTAGTTTCGCTATCTTCCTTATATTCTTCTCCATTTATGCCCATCATCCTTACTGATATCAATACCATGTCACTCCTTTACGATCTTAAACTCGGCATAACCATCTCTTCGAGGGATAGCAGTGGAGGTATCTGATATGTACATTAGACGGTAAACTTCTTTTATCAAGCAAATCACACTCTCTTATGATAGGCCAGTCGTGTATACTTTGAATAACATATTCGTAATGAAGAGGAGGATCCCCAAGTCCAGTTAAGATAACTTAGAAGAGAGGAAAAACATAGAGGCATACTGAGACCGCCAGTTGCATGTATAGCCATCTGGTCTCCTGACTCCTAAGTCGTGGACACCCGAGATATACGAGCGATACCAAAAAGTCACAGTAGAGCTCTCAGCATCGACACGAAACCATCACCCGCTTCGCAGCGTCACTCGCTTGAATCGGTGGGCTGATCCTGATTAAACCGGAATCGTGTTTTAAGTTAAGAGTTTTCTCCCTGGCGATTGGTCACCCCCATCATCCCCCAAGGGAGCATTCGAAGCAAGAGGCTGCTTATCGAGGTTACGCCATAAACGGAAACTTGCCAGGTCGCAAGCGGGGGAATTAATAGCGCAAGAGTGTGTGTGTGTGTGTGTGTGTTCTAGCAGATGTTAGCACACACTGAAGTGCCACTGGTTAGTGAGCGAGACTGTGTGCAGTATGAAAAGAGAGAGCGGAGTGACAATGGTCACAGCATCAGGTAGACCTACAGCAACTGGCGCTGGTGCATCAGTCAGTAACACTTCACAACGCGTTGACTGGAGGTGCTTTTCTTTTATTTTTCTTACCAAATACACGCTGGCCAGCTGTGTCTCTCGTGGTCTTGCCATATATATGCTGGCCGGTTTCTTGTCTCATGACCATGCCGTATACTCACTTGTAGGCTGTGTGTCAGGTCTTGGCTTTGCTGGACACTTGGTTTACCGGCTGTGTGTGCAGGATGGCTGTCTCATGACTTTGTCTTTCCTCCGCAAAAGAAAATTTGTTTTCCATAAAAAACGCGTCCTTCTCAGAACTCTTGAACTGTCTCCAGCCTCTCTACCTCCTTTCTAACAGCCGTGCCTCCTTCCTTTCACAATATCTGTTTTCATGTTTATCATCTCAACACCAATAATCCTTTCTCAGTACTAGTGCCATTCCCCAGTACTAATATATCCTCATCAAAACTAGAACACGTTTTTTCCAACTCTTGTGTCCCTTCCCAAAATCGGCATCTCCTCAACACTAGTAGATCGCCTGTAACACATTTACATCTTCCTCGAACCCAGTTTCTATTACAATCATCGAAGCTGCCTTTTAAATACATGATCCTTCTTTTCAAATGAGTATCTCTTCCTCAATAGTAGAAGCTCCCCTTAACACCATTTTATCATACCCAAGTGCCAGTAAACATTCCCTAACATACATAAGTAACCCTCTCCCTAGACCACTTTATCCTTAAGACTCCTTAGATCAGTATATCCATACGAATATATCATCTTTAAACAATGTTGATACCTCGTCCCTATCTCCAGTACCCAACATCAAGCTGATTACCTTGTTCTCAACTTTCATAACTCTTTCCTAACACCAAATAACTTCTCCCTGGAGCTAATTATTCCCTCTATGATACCAGTGGCTACTCTACAGTACAAGACCCATCCCCAGAACACCGCTCTATCCTCCACAACATCAGTACCTTTATAATACCAATATACCTTTTATATTCCAATACAACTACCTAAGTACCTGTGCTCCAAAACCATCAATATCATCATCTTTCCATCTTGAAACTTGTCTCCCAAGAATCAATGCCCTCTTCATGGAAACCAATTCTCCCCTCTTAGCATCAAGGTTTCTGTTTCTAGACACTACCTTTTTACCAATTAGGTACACTTTCCGCAACACTGTCATAACTTTATACTGCCAGTGTCTCCTTACTGTGCCTGCACTTCCTTCTCAAACAATGTTACATCCTCACCATGACGACTATCTTAATCTCCAGTGATGTAAATCAAAACACAATCTTGCGCTTACCATTAACTCCCTTAACAGTATTGCTCCACCACGATCAAGCTGAAACAAAAGAAGTATTGTTTCTCACCAGCACTACTTATTTCAGACTAATTGTACCGTCAATTCGGGGCTTTAAGACAAAGCTGATACTAAATCTGCAACAAGATATAATGTTCTCATCATTATAACTCAGAGCTTGATATCCTTCTGAATTTCCCCATTAATGTTGCATCTACGGTCCAGTCGGGTCGTAGATGGCCCAAGGTGTTACGATCAGCAAGAGGTTCTAGGGAATGGAAGGGGTAGATAGGGGGGCGATCTCGCCTACCGACCGAGAAAGGAAAAGCTGTTATTTTTTGTTGGTGCGTGTGAACCAACTTCTTTTCTAAAGCCGTAAAAATCATCGACTAACCGAGAGATGCGATCACCGACCACTTTCGTCCCTCTTGCCTGTAGACCGAGGTAGGTGTTCACACGAGGGAGTAACCCCGCCAATGCCTCCAGCTCATCGTGACGCTCAGCATCACTATTGACGAGGCTATAAAATAAGGCGGCTTGTTTACGACGCTACAGGTAAAAGTAGTGCCCCTTCTTCTTATGGATACGTTTGTTCCTCGCAAAGTTTTCATTATGTAACCTACATCTCGTTTTAATCCTGATCAATGCACACAGCAGACAATTCTTACTTGGATGAACGTTCGGTGTGATTCACCTCTACACCAGTCCGTTTACGACGCTGTTGGTAGTACTCTTTTTTTTTCTGAAGCACGTGTTTATTTCTTGTAAATTTTGAATCCCTTTAGCTTTGATCTACGTAGATATGAAGACTCTTCTTACTCATGTTCCATTTTCGGTGTGATTTATCTCGATACCTGTGCCCCTCTTCCAAGCATCTCTCCATTCCCTGCCACGCAGCCACTTCCTCCACGGCATTCTGTCGGGTCAGAGGGATATATCCTTGGAAATCGTACAGGAGCGATAACAAAGAGGTAGAGTAATGATATCAAGGAGGTAGGAGAGAGGATACAGGCAAAGAATAGGAGGCCGCAGGATGAAACAGGACAAGAAGGATGTCAGTGCAGCACGGAGAACAGAGTGAAGAAATGACTGGATATGAAATATTCTTTCTACTGTTATCATAGTGAATGATGGCGGGTCTTTAGCATCGGTTCTGCGCTATGTCAGACTATGCAAAGCCCTAGACTTAGCGTGATAACTGATTACCATTTATGTTAAAGTGGTTCTTTCTGAGCTGCTCCCGAAGAATTACGTTCCTGAATCCTCTCATCACAAACGAGCAACTTTAGAAGAGTGATATTAGTTTCCTGTCATTATATAGGTGGCCAAAACGTTCCAACGTATGAAGTGCATGATACAGAATAGAAGAACCAGACTCACTTGAGATCTCACGCTAAAGGAACAAGCAAACTATCTTAGCCTCGCTGTTCCAACACCAGACAGTTTTCCCTGAACAATGACGCTCGTCAAGCGTTTAAATGGCAGATAGAAAGGAAACGTTAAAAGGATACTATGGAAGAAATCTAATGTTCATTATTAGTGATGCTGCCCGAGGAACTTGTTTAAGTTTAATGAATATAGGAGACCCAGTGTGGGACGAGGTTACTGTAAAAGAAGGTAGTGTTATGCTCTTGCGTTAATGTTGACTGGTAAAAAAAAAATTGTCATAAACAGGTTAACAGTGATGCAGTCTTGGTGCAGTTGACGTTGATGATTTTCTGGTAACTTGTGGGTTTGGTTGACCGGTCGGAGAACAAGAGTGAGAGAGAGAGAGAGAGAGAGAGAGAGAGAGAGAGAGAGAGAGAGAGAGAGAGAGAGAGAGATTAAAGAAAAATAATCAGCATAAAATGTAATATGATGCACCCATACATGAAAATCTGAGACAGGACCTGCCATCCCTCCCTAACCGTCTCCTTAGCCTGACCATTCTCCAAGCCTTTATATAAACTAGTGTTTCTTGGCTGTCATGAATTGGTCATGGAAAAGGGTCCACGCAGAATCTCTGTTCATTGTTTCAGTATACTATGACTGAAAGCCAGTTAGAACTCTAAGCAAAAACGAGAGAAAAAGTGAAATCTTTGTCTGTTTTCTTGCCCCATAGACTTTTTAGTTTGTTTTTTTAATATTCCCCATTCCTGTTGCTAAAATGTTAGTCACCTGAAGATGGTGATTATTAATTTCATTTCATCTCAGCCTTTAAATGACGCAAAGGTTGAAGCATATTTGTTTTACTCATCAATGACTAGCATTATATGCAAGAAATTTTACATATAAGCAAAGAAATAGGTTCCTTCTTATGTTATGAGAGCAAACTCAAGAGATTCATAAAAGAAGCTTAATGTGTTGACCACGGCTGAAGCGTTTATTCTCAAATCGTATAATGAACTTCCACAAAAAATAATTCTGCAGTAAGATCAGAAAAAGATAATGGAAACTAGTTTCCTCTAGTATCAATTTTTTATGGTTTAACTGACGTGCATCCACCAGTTTATAATATGCAGCTGATGAGACATACACTCGCTTTATCAACTGGTAGTTAAAGTGGAATAGTACAGCGGCCCTTGGACACTACATAGGAACTATAACTTGGTGAAAACGACCATGAAACAGATAACTACGATTTCTGGATATAACCTCTTCAGCATGAATAGTAATGAGGAATTTGCATTGAACTACAGAGCTTGCGACTGATGCTTATATACTTACAGACTGGGCAGTTGACATATAGTTGAGTTGTGTGTATACGAACGGGTAATCAAATGCCCTAAAGGTACGATGTGTTTATGCAGGCAGTATATCACAATCAGTCGAGATATGAGTGAGATACTCCTACGTGCATATCCTGCCCGTGCTCTCCACTAACAGTTGAGTTTTATTGGCTCGTTTTCAGCTGCTCCTGAGGAGCTACCTTCCTTAATCTCCCTATAACAAAAGACCAATTTGATGAAGATAGATTAGTGAATATATGACTTTGGAAAAAAAAAAAGATAAAAGATAAAGCAACCTTGTGTAAAATGGAGTGAAAAAACTTGCAACTACGATTTCTCTTAAGTAGTCGACTTTTTTTCTGGAGGTCAGACTAAACAATAACAACAAGTATTCAGTTTAAGCATTCCTCTCACGTCCTGTCATTATTCTTCAACATTAGTGATTGTTTTCCTCACGTGCCTCTTTCCACCAAGTAAATATTTCGGTGAAAATGTAAACTTGGAAAGTTGCAGCAAGTTCTGATGATTTTTCGTGTCAGCTTCCACGAAACCGTATGTTTGCCAGGTCCAAGCGCTACCGCAAAACTGGACCAGTGGATTTCAGTAACAGTAACAGGGAGGAGACCTTAGTGGGCTTAAGAGACAGAGAGGAGAGGGAAATTTCGGGATAATAAGTGTGAGTCAGAATAGTAGTAGCTTGTGGTGACACAGAAGCTTTTACTTACAATGCTGATAGCAGAACAAGGTAAATATATAAATGCAAAGTGGGAGGCATAGGGCACAATAATGATGGTGGTACTAGCCTGTGCTGTTGGCTATGGTTGTGGTTAAGGTGCAGGTAGTGGATATGGTAACGGTGGTAATGGTGATGGTAGTGATGGTGTTGATGGTGATCGTGGCAGTGGCGAAATATGTCATGGTGATAGTAATGGTAGAAGATGTATATTATAGACGGTGTTGATGGGTGTAGAGATGGTCGGCTTTGTGGTGTTGTTGATGATGGCAGTCATGGTGGCGGTGGTAGCTGTGATGGTGGAGACGGTGATAATGATGGCGATGCGATGGTGATGGTTTTAGTGATAATGGTGGTATTCGTCATGAAGATGATAGCTGTGTTGATGGTCGTGGTGATGAAGGATTTATTTTAATGACGAGGGGTTTATTGTCATAAAACCATGAAAAAACTTCTGCCTCTTCATCAGTGAATAAACTTCTATGACACTGATCATAGCTTTAATGATTATCTTTCGAGGGATCAAAATACTCGTTATTTACTGTTCGTTCTGTAAATACACAAACCCAAAAGTCACTATGAAAAGCTTGTAAATATGGCGGTAGAACTTATTCGCTGAAATATACTTTGCCACTAAGAAAACATTCAAAACATACCTGAATATTAGTGTTCAAGCACCAGGATGAACTTTACCAGTGTCCCACAACTGGATGGAACAACCATTCACGTGTGCCATCTAGACGTACAAAAAAATGTTATAAAAATCAACACATACATCGGATTTTAGTAAGAGCTAACTCATGAAGGAACCATAAGTCATATCTATGAATTCAGAAATTACAGACTTACGAAACACAGATGACTGTCCTATAAAGAGATTAACTTGGATCAGATAACGAGGTCACCCAACACCACTTCGTAAGTCCTCAAAGGTCTAGACGAAACTTTATGAGATCGTTATGAAGCAGGCTCTCTTAGGCGCCCAGTGATGATCTCAGTTTGTTGTATCGGTAAATATGCTTTCACCTTATGTACTCTGTGAGTATTGCAATCTACCTTAATATAAGACCGTGTTGGTGCAATAAACGTCAGGCTGGAACATGTGAATCAGCAGGGTGACGCCCCTTGCAATAGGCCCAATGGTGTGTCTCTATCAGTCTGCCTTTTTCTTTCATACTTGGGCAAGCAATAACGAAATGATAAACACCTCCGACTTTACATATATATATATATATATATATATATATATATATATATATATATATATATATAATATATAAAA
>JAYMFT010167384.1:0-12303 GCA_038088735.1 Panulirus argus | reverse complement strand
ATATATACATACATACACATACACATACACACATGTACATATTTAGACTTGCTCGCCCCCATCCACTCCTGATACCACCCCGCCCCACGGGAAAATAGCATTGCCAACCCCCGCGCTTTTCCAAAAAAGGAACAGAGAAGGGGCCAAGTGAGGATTTTCCCTCTTAGGCTCAGTCCTCTGTTCTTAACACTGCCTCGCTGATGTGGGAAAAGGCGAATTTGTATAAAAAAAAATATATATATTATCTCTAGGGATATGGAAGAAAGAAGACTTCCCACGTATTCCCTGCACGCCATAGAAGATGACTGAAAGGGGTAGGAGCCGTGGGCTGGAAATCCTCCCCTCCTGTTTTAATTTTCCAAAAGAAGGAACAGAGAAGGGGTCAAGTGAGGATGTTTCCCTCTAAGGCTCAATCATCTGTTCTTTATGCTACCTCGCTAACTCAGGAAATGACGTATATGTATAAAAACAAAATATATAGTTAATGAGATGGCCTTGATTTGGGCCTCAGTAGCCGTTGCCATCTCATCTAACATAAAAATTTTTTTAAAAGGTTCGAGCTGCCTAATACATATATGCTAAAAAGTTTGAGCCTCCCTTCATTCTGCAGTTTTGCAAATAAAAATGTTTTCCTAAAACGGTATGCAAATCTATGCGACTAGGTACCCACAATCTCATCAGTCTGTTACTTCTACAGGGGTTAACTACGATGCAAGTACTGTATGAAGCTTCTAACGTACTGTTCTTGTGTTGTTTCACAAACATAAATGTGTCCATAGACTGCCACAGGGTTGGCTACATATTTTCCTGCAAACTAACACTGTGTGAAGTGGAAGGACATAAATGAAAATGAATTTACACGCAATTTCAATGATACTTTTCAAAATATGTGCAAGCATTACATCCATTACTGATTCTTTGCCTACAAAAACTTTACAAGTATTCTAATTTCATCTGCTGTACAGGGCTGTTTACAAATAACTTTTCATGAAATAAAATCAATGTGGACCAGTTCCTGAATCTTTTGTGCTCTTTTTTTTTTCTTCTTTTATGCCACTGCCAGTAAGATGGGTAAGAGACCACCCTAAATTAGATACATATGTAAAAACATCTTAATCATGCAATAAATCTTAATAAGTAAAGTCCTCAGTAAACTTTACCAGAAAGTACAATGTTTCACTGAATGAGTAAAAAAAAAAAAAAAGTTTTAAGCCAAGTTCAAACTAACTTACCTATGCATGCCTGCTTGACCTGATTGAGATTTTCCAATGATCGAGCAGATATAGCAACCTTAACCCCAGCCTTGGCTAATCTAATGGCTAAGGCTCTGCCAATGCCACTTGAAGCTCCAGTGATCCATACAACATGTCCGCTGATCCTTTCTACAGTAAAAATATAAATCTTAACACAAGAAACCTAACAGTAACACTTTACTTATCCATTCAACCCTTCTCCTCACTTAAGTGCTTGGAAATGATTTGGAATGTACAGTAACATCATGTTCTGAATACAAGAAATTGCAATAATACAGATAGACAAGACACAGTATCTAATAATTTACCTAAATCCCACTCTATATGCATAAAAAATTCATATCTACAGGTATACTATTTGTACTATGAACCCAATCTGGGTTGATCATGTACATACATCAGTGACAATGAAAATCTCAAGCACATCCTTAATCTGTACCAAGTATGTGAAGCAAAACAAGAAATTCCACATGTATACAAGCTCTTCTTACCTTATCTTTTCTTTTCACATATCATACTGAATCATCAGGGAAGAACAATATCTCCATTTACACCACTTTCTTTTACAAAATTCTTCCATGGCCCCCAGTTATTCTTCTAACATCTTCATGTGAAATATCTCAAGCTCTTCAAGCACTTCTTGCTTTTTCTTTTTGCACTCTTTTCAGTTTATAAGTGAAAGCCACATCTCCATTTACACCATCCCGTCACACAATGCTTCCATTGCATTCAGCCCTCAAGTCATTCCTCTAACCTTTTGTGAAATATCCCTATCTCTTCAAGCACTTCTTAACTTTTCTTTTTTCATACAAAGTTGACTTTAGAAGTAAAAACATCTTCATTTACACCACCATCTTTTACAAAATGTTTCCATTGCATCCAGCCCTCATATCATTACTCCAATATTTTCATATGAAATATCCTGAGTCAATTTTCTCACTGAACTTACTCATTTCTTCTACGGCTGAACTCTCCATCTCGCACCTTCTGCTGTACAGCACCAATGTATACCTTCTTGACCAACCTACTTTGGTATATAATAAACATTATATATGACTATGCTGTAATCCAGTCTGTTTTCATCATAGGGATGTGCTTCTCTAGCCTGTTGCAAAAAGAGAAATCTAGTCATCCTGAACCACAGAAGATGAATAATGAGAATACTGTGTGGAAATGATGCATGGAAGCAACTTCTATTTACTCCTTCAGTGGGGTGACCATGTCAAAACAGTCTCTATAACCAGTGAACTCCAGTGCTGTTTCTTAGCCTTTGGTGCTTCAACCGTAATAGGCCACTGGCAGAAGGGAACTCAAGTGCAGTGTTTCTAGAGGCTCCAAACTAAAGTTTTTACTGATTACTACTACCTAATGAATCTACTTAATGTTTCCGCCTTATGTTCTAACCTGCTCCTTCTACTTTATGCTCCTGCCTAACATTCCTACAAACTATTTCTACCTAATACTTTTACCTAATGCTCCTGCCTATTGTTCCTACTTACTACTTCTATCTATTGCTCCTCCCAAAAGGCAAGGCATGCATAACGCTTACTGCAGGAAAACCAAGAGTTACGAAGAATGAGTTATAGCGAATTCTGTGTTGTCAAGTGGGTGGGTCAGAGTGAAAAGACAGCAACCCAGGTCAGAGGTGTGCAACTTGACAACTACCTAAGTGCTGGCTCAATAAGCAGCTGTCATTAACCTTCCCAATACCCAGGTGGGTAGTGCATTACCTCATATGTATTTTTCTTAAGAAATCCAATTATCTTTGAGCTACCAAGCATACAAATTATATACATTTCTAAGCAAGTATGCATTTAAGCACATGCAGCCATGTGTACAGCATACAGCATATATAAATTAAAAAGTTGTATGACAGAATGTTCAAGAGATGGGGTCCTCCTAATGTAAAACTTTCTCCCTGTACAGCACAAATAGGCTTAAAAAAAGGGGGATGGGGTACTAGGTAATCAGATATAAGCTCTTAATCAATAAACAATGCTAGAAAGAAGGAAACTTACCAACTGGGTAGCCAAAGCGTTCAATAAACCAAAGAAGAAGGTCACAGTCTGTAGTGAGAAATATGCACCTGAAAAAAGTAAACATTAAAAACCTAGCCTGTTCAATAAGTTCTACAGTGATTTTCTAGAATGTTTGCTTGATCAAGTGGTAAACAAAACCAATGAAAGACTTTACTACCATGCTTAGCAGAAATCCTACTAACTTACAAGAGCTGATGTGATGCCTGCAATAATCTATTACACCTTCTTTGACATGACAGCTGATCTCATTTATTATTTGGTTCAGTTAAAGGCTAGTTATGGAGTAGTTTGGATGGATGGAGTCTAGTACTAATATATATATCAAGAGTGGATGGGGGCGAGCAAGTGTGAATATGTATGTGTATATGCATGTGTATGTGTATGTATGTATATATTTATATGTTGGTATGTATATATATGTACTGTGCATATATGTGCATGTATGTATATATGTGTGTATGTGGAGGATTGGTCTTTCTTCGTCTGTTTCCTGGCGCTACCTCGCTGACGTGGGAAACAGCGATTAAGTATAAAAATAATAATAATATTATCAGTTGAGGATTTGAAGTGAAAAATTTATGACATCTGTTCTTAAATGTATCTATGGTACTGTTTCAACTACTCTAATTGGTAAATCAAACCATATGTTAGCAATACTTTTGAAGAAAAAGTACTTCAACTCATTCATGGTAAAATGTTTGACCACAAGTCTGTATCTGCTTCCATGAGTGACATCATACGTATTTATTAATGATTAGCTTGTAAGTTCACCATAATCAAAGCTTTTGATAAACCTGAATACCTGTATTATATATATCATCTCTTTAACCCCTCTTTCTGAGACTAAATCAATCAATTCATTTACTTGACACAAGGGATTTGTTTCTCTGTCCAAGAATCATCTTGGTAGCTCACCATAGTGCTCTATCCATTGTGTATTTTTTTCAAGCTGAGTGATCAAAATTGCACACAATGAATTCAGGGTACAGACACACCACTGAACTGTAAACAATGAAGATAATATCCTTACACTTAATACCTGAAAGCCCTACCAGTGAATCCTAAAAATTTGTTTGCCATTTTTAGTACTTCTGTGCACTGCTTATTTGGCTGTAGATTACATTATTATATGCAAGTCTTTTTCTTCATTTACCTTTTTGTAGCACAGCTGAATTCCAACTGTAGTTTGCCTTCTCATATTCAAAACCGATATGTTCACCTTTGCACTTATCAATATCAAAATTCATGTACTACCTGCAAGCCTAGTCCATCACTCCATCTACATCGGTTTGAAGTTGCTAAAGGAGAATTATTATTTTATTTACATCTAAGCTCAGTATTGTCTGAGAATTTTGATATCTTAGAACACAGCTCATTATTAACAACATTAATATATAAGAGAGAGAGAACTGGTCCCAAGATTGACCATTATGGCACCCACTTGTTACAGCTAACCATTCTGTGGCTTACCCATTAATCATGACTCTGTTTCTGGCCAGTCAACCAATATCCAAAACACAAGAATACAATATCATCTTTACCATGTGACTAAACTTTTGCTAATAATCTTTAATACAGAACTTTATTGAATGTCATCTGAAAATCTAAACAGATGACATCAATTGCTTTACTTTCATCATCTATGTTAATTATACCATAAACGAAATCAAACAAATTTGTCATATATGAGCAATTCCACTGAATAACATGCAAAGAATCATTTATAAGTGGTGGTCCTCTACATGGTTTGCAATTTTGTCCCAAATGATGATTTTTTAAGTTCACCAACTACAGACATTAGGATAATTGGATGACAATTTCCGTGCAGTGATTTACTACCTTAGCACAACCAGTGTTACACTGGTAAACTTCCAATCCTCTGGAACTTTCCCAAAACACATTACTTATTCAAAAGAGCAGTCATGAGCTAAACTATCTAACTTTTTGCCTCTTTCATTGTCCTTGGATAAAACTTACCAGGGCTTGCCATTTTATTTACATTCATTCCATTTAGTGCTAACAATACAGCTTCAATTTTTATGTCAATGGAAATGGTTCTGGGTTATAAGTAGTGTCCTCGGTTGTAAATACATGCACAAAAAAAAATCATACAAGATCTTTCTACATTCTTAAACAGGAGGTACTCTTCATTCATCATCCTATAACTTGGACTTCATTTTGGAAAAAGACAATCTACTGTGCAATGGTGCTACTTTGAAAGTTTTTCTAAAGCTTTTCCAAGCTATTTCCATATCATTTTCAATGACAGTAAGATCCCAGATTTACCTGTCAAGAGCAATGCAATGATCGCTAAAATCTTGAAGACTATAATCTGGTATTTTTTCGGAACTTTCATGTTAACCAGCACTACATAAAGTATTGAAAGTTACCTCAAAACTAATCTGTAGGTGGTCATTTGTACTAAACTTGTCTCCAACTTCAACATCAATAATGAGATCCATAACTGAAGCTAAAACTAAACGTAAGCTGCTCTGACCACAAGTTAGTTTCTCAACTAATTGCATTAGGGCACTATCAAGCAAATTTAGGCAGAGCCCATTCCTGGTATTACTGGGAAGGGATTCTACCCATTTAGATACTGGTAAGTTAAAACCTCCCATCAAGGTTGAATCATGTTCATTACAAATTTGTGCTTGCTACCATAAAGTCTTTTGTCTACTTTTGGTGTCTGTACGGGGAGACTTATAAACTAGCCCTACTGTTTCTCTCTTTAGAAGTCCCAACAGTGTTGTACAGATGCGAGGCATGGGCCCTATATGAAAAAAAAAAAAAAAAAAAGGAACTGGGTTGATGCGTTGAAAATGAAATGTGTGAGGACAACATATGGTATGAGGAAGGTTGATTGAATAAGAAATGGTAAGGTAAGAGAGGAGGTTGTTTGAATAAGAAATGGTAAGGTAAGAGAGAGACATGACAGTATGAATAGTATGTATGCAAAAGCATAAGATGGTATGCTGAAACTAGTATGTCTATAAACTAGTCTTACTGTTCTTCTCTTAAGGAGTCCCAACAGTGTTGTACAGATGCGAAGCATGGGCCCTAGATAAAATAAGAACAGAACTGGGTGAAGGTGTTGAAAATGAAATGTGTAAAGACAATACATAGTATGAGGAGCGTTGACTGAATACAAAAGGGTAAGGTAAAAGAGAGGCATGATATTAAGAGAATTATGTATGCGAAAGCTTAAGAGGGTATGCTGAAACAACCTGGAAATAAAGGAGAGGATGAGCGAGGAGAGATTGACTAAGAAAGTAGGAAACAAAGGAAAGGGGGAAACTAAGGAGGTGGTGGAAGGATGGAGTGAAAGATCCTTTGAGATATCACAGCCTGAATAAGGAGGTTGTTAGGCATGCATGAGAAAGAGCGTAATGGGAGTGATATGGTTTACATAGGACCCATGTGCTGTTACTGGGCTTAACTAAAGGATACGAAGCAGTCTGAGGAAACCATGGGAAAAATCTGTGGGACCTGTTTGTAGGTGGGGGGCTATGGTTTCAGTGCATAATACAAGAAAACTAAGGAGTGGGTGTGTGTACATAAGTCCATTCTCTGTCTTTTCCTAGTACTATCTTGCTAATATGGGAAATGGTAAATAAAAATATATCTATATATATTACATATCTGAGATACCCATGATTAAGTTATTCACTTGCTTGTGCCATCTCAGCTAACATAAAAAATCTGAAAGTTAATCTCTTCAGAACAGTTACTACAGTTACAAGATTACATGATTCATCCTTGTAAGGCATACCTCACTCTCATTTGAGGCAGCTCTAGCTTCACAAACTCACTTGACACAGTAGAGTCAATTGCAGTCTAACTTATCAATCCTCCCAATCTAACTTCAGAATTTGTCCCACTTTCCCTATGCTTTGCTTCTAATTCTGTCTCAATCTCCAATATATACAGCTTCAATTACTACTCCCAAGAGTGGCCAATAGTAATGGCACACTTCACCATCAACTATGCCATGAAGTGATCAGCAAGCCACTGAGATCCAGAATTACTGTACAGATGCTAGTTCTAGGAGTTTTTGCTCTGTCGGTTTCTCTCCCTTTCCCAAAATGCTTTGGAACTTTTGTACTATCAGTTTCTCCCTGTTTCCCAAGTTCTTGGAACTCTATCAAAATCTTCCCTATTCCTACCAATTACAAACTGTTCCTTTTCAAAAGTCCAGCTTTTCACTTTCTCATGCGCTCCTGGACCATTCCCTCCCTAATATCTCTTTACCTTATTTCATTCATTAAAGACCTTGCCTTCTTGAAGACTTCTGTCTTTGACTAAAGCTTTTGTCATGCATAAAAATTTGTAAAACTATATAATGTTGAAGAATTGTGAAACACATGAATACAGTATCAACATCGATGTGGCCCAGGAAAGCAAATCATCAAAAGCAGAGAGAATGCCAAAGATTAAATTCCTTTGCAAGAGTTTTAGTTTTAATTGTAGCCTTAAGAGAACATGGTAAAACTGATCCAAAAAGTTAAGTTTTATTCTTGATCATATTTTTTAATTCTGTCAGGCAGGTTTCAGCCTCGTCAGCTGCATCTTTATTTTTCATTTTCTTTGACAAAGTCCAGCCTTCCTTACAGCACCTTTGTGCCTCAGAAAGCATACCTTGCTGAAGATAAACTGTTCCTAAATTTACATAAAAAGAACCAATATCTTCACTTTCTGATGCTCTTGCAGCTTCAATTGCTTTCTCTAGGTATTCAACAGCTTCTACATAATTCTTTTGCAAAGAACAAACCGAACCAATATCATTCAATAAAACTGCTGTTTGTGAATGACTAGGGCCATTTATACGTTCACTCATTTCAAGAGCCTTGATAAAGTGTTTTTTAGCAATATCATATTTATTAATTTTAAGCAAGAAACGTGCATACCAATCCATGCTCATGGCCCACAATAATAATGTGTCTTCATCAAGATCCTTCTCACCATATTTTTTTATCTTTTCTTCCTGAGTTCCAATGCAGAAACGAAAGCCTTCTACAGCTTTCTCATAGTCCATCACTGAAGCATAAACACTAGCCAACTTCAAGCTTATTTCTACCACAGCATTATCATCCTCTGCTATGCCACCTGCAAAAGAAGGAGAATTAAAACAGTGAATAAAATATGAAAGCCAATATATTATGCCTTACACAATACACTGCAGGGTGGCTCATGTAGAATTCCCTCCCTATACTAACATTAAAGCAACTTTCCAGACATTTCTCCATACTGATTCTCCAATAAACACATGCTCCAGTGACATCCAGTCTTTGGTTTTCCCTTTAAATATTTCTATTTACCACAGCCTTAGTTCTCTTAGGGAATTCATTCAAATCCACAATTTCCTCTTGCGCAAACCATCATAACAATATATCTTAGGAAAGGCGAACCAATCTCTTCAATATACAATATCTCCCTCTTATTTTATCAATCATTATTCCAATCATTCTCCCGTCAATCTACTTCCTCAGAGACCCATCTCAACTGCTCATCTACTAAAGGTTATATTACACTTACAGACCCACACTTCTTTGGCATACAAAGTGATGTATTGTGAAACTCTTGTAAACTACAGTACATCTGCCAGTTAACTTTCCATCCTTCCCCAAAGTACTAGCCATTTGAATATCTTTGAGAAAATCTCTGAAACCTTAGCATATATTACAACAATCTAATTAAAGGCATTACTCTATCTATATCTCTGATGCCCATTTCCTCCAGGGACTCCCATCATGGGAGTGGCCCCGGAAAAAGAGTCTCCACTCATCACTTTCCTTACATGCCTCCCTCATATACACCATTCCACACGTTCTTCCCCTATTTCTCTCCCTCCAGTGCTCTTCCACTCTATTTGCCTCAGAAGGCATTACTCAAACATCTATATTTTCATAACATCATTCTTTTAGCAGCCAACTACTCTCATATGAAACCATCCTATTCTTATCTGCATTCAGGTTTAACCTCCTTTTCTTAATCAATGTCCCAAATCCCTTCAAGATTTGCAGTAGCAGTTCTACCAAGCACTCTGCAACCACCATTTCTATCTATTCACAACAAATTCCACTTTCTACCTCTACCCAAACTGATAACAATCTTTATCTATGAACCTTAAAAGGAAAAATTAATAAACATCACAAAACTGCTTACCCCAACAAAGACTATAAAGCAATCACTTAATCCAATGTTACAAGTGAAACATGCCTATCTTAGCTTCCTCTTAACTATACAATATTATCATACTTCAGGATACTTCTTCACCTATTCTATTGTAAGCCCTTTCTAGATCATTAAACGATCAATGCATTCATATCCTCTTCTAATATTGCTTTCTAAAATAGAATTATAATAATCAACTGATCCATATAACTATACAAATATAAGCCAATTACTCTATGTCAAACCTGCTATACAGCAGAATGGCAATTCAAAGATCCACAGCATAAATCACATTCTCTATATATCAAAGATTCATTCAGCAAAAATCTGTTCTCAAACACATACCACACCACTATATCCTTCCACCCTTCCTTTCTTTAAGACCATGCTGTCTGAGCAATCCATCTTTTACTCCATCAACAGCTCCCCTTCATATACCAAATCTCTTGATTCTTTATTCCTCAATCTATCCACTGCCTTAATTACATATCAAATTCACAGACAATAAGTTAATGGACTTCACCTGCTTGTGGTTACACCTCAAGTGAGAAGTCAGCTTTGGCAAGGCTGTACCATCATCAATGGATGGAACAGAATATAGTCTAATGAGGGACCTTCTCACTCCATTAGACCATATCAATTCCCAGCTACCATGTGGATTGTAAGCTTAAAGCTGTGAGAGCCTCATGAAAATGGTCCTGGGGTTATATAGGAGAGTAATAATATCTTTTGTACTTGTTTGCTATTCCCCACAGTAGCAAGGTAGCGCCAAGAACACACAGAGAAGCGTCCCACTTGCTTACATCCACTCTCTAGCTGTCATATGTAATGCAATATACCCTAAACCTTTCTGTGTTTCCCCTGACCACTTCATATGCCCAGGTTCAGCCCACTGACAGTACACTGACCCCTGCATACAACATTACTCCCACTTACTCTATCCCATGCACACCTCACAGTCTCCTGCATGCTCCAAGCTCAGTCATCCCAGAGAGCCCATTCCACCACCTCAATCTTGGTTTCCCCCTTTTCCTCATTCCCTCCATTTCCAGCATGTGTATCCTCTTAGTCACTGCCCGATATCTATTTATCTTTTCATCCTACCAACCATGCAAAAAAAGCTTTTCAAAAACCTGTAACTTTTCTATCTTACTGAGACATTCAGATTCCCTTTCTGAACTCATCACATATACTTTTCTTGTATGGCATTTACTGTAAATTCTATCTTTTGCAGTTCTTTTAAGAGTCCCTCACCATTGCTCAAATTTGTTTATTGTAATACTACTGTATTACCAGTAAGCAGCAATTTCCAAAATCCTTTCAGCCATCTTTATCTACTGTCCACAACCCTAACATTGCATTTATGTTACACATCCAATGCAACATAATGCTCAACTATCACCTTTAAGGTATGCTCTATTCTCATTAAAGATGCCTCAGGTATCTTTCCTACAATACATTATACACTCTTTCAACATTTTCTTACCCTTTACTATTAACAATAATATCAAATTATTAGGAAAACAATAAATGCCCCTTTTTAAAGAATTAAAAAAAAAAAAAAAATTAAGATCACATATGCTCCAATGTAGAGTCACTATTCAAGAGTTCTTATTGACTGAAACATCCTAAAATTTCTTGTCATTTGTGTCACAATAGACCTTTCTGCTGCTGAATAGCATATTCAGGTCATGAGACTTAATAAGTAATGAGTATGAGCAGGTAGTAGATGGTAAGCAGCCACTGACCAGGGAGGTTTATTACCAGTACTACCCGCCTGGGTATTGGCAGGGTTAGAGATGTCTGAGTAGAGAACCAGCACTTCAGTGGTTGCCAAATTGCACTCCTTTGACTCAGGTAGCTGTATTTTCTTTCTCCCTTATCCACAACTGGACCACTGGCATTCAGGCCAGAAACAAAAAATCTCTCCTTTTCATGCATAAAATTTGACAACACTTAACTCACCAACTCATCCTTTTTACTAGATTTTCCGCAGGTGAGCCCTGCGTGCTAGCCTTGCCTTCAGGCAAAATGATAGGAGCAATAGATAGTGGTAGTAGGAAGGAATGTTAGACAGAAGCATTATGTAGCAGTAGGAGGAAGCATTAGCTGGGAACATTACAAAGGACTCGTAGGTTGGCATGTTGGGCAGTAACATTAGGTAAACACATCATGTTGAAGTAGTTAGTAGGAACATTAGGTAGGGGTCCCTGCAAACACCAGTGGAGTTGCCCTCTGCCAGTGGACTGTTAAGAGTGAGGCACTAAAGGCTAAGAAGCGGCACTGGAGTTCAACAGTTATGGAGACTCTTTTACCATAGACATCTCCTTGAAGGAGTTCCCAAAGGGAATGGGCATCAGAGATACAAACAGACTACGTAAAAATGAACATGTAAAACTGTGGTTATTCATCTAGAAGTTTCTCAGTATCACTCAAACAAGCAGACTGTGATTGAATGCAACTAAACTGCTAATGTTTACGCAAGAATATATCTCTAAAGTATATATATTTTTTCATACATAATCGCCATTTCCCATATTAGAGAGGTAGTGGTAAGAACAGAGGACTGAGCCTTAGAGGAAAAATCCTCACTTGGCACCCTTCTCTGTTCCTTCATTTGGAAAAGTAAGAACTGGAAGGGAGGATTTCCAGCCCCCGGTTCCTCCCCTTTTAGTCGCCCTATACAACAGGCAGGGCATACAGAGGTAGAACTCTTTCTCCCCTACCTCAAGGAAAATATATATATATATATATATATATATATGTACATGTGTGTATATGTATGTGTATGTATGTATATATGTATAGGTTGATATGTATATATATATGTGTGGTGC
>JAYMFT010167373.1:0-12303 GCA_038088735.1 Panulirus argus | reverse complement strand
AGGTCTGTGGGGCCTGGATATGGAAAGGGAGCTGTGGTTTCAGTGCATTACACATGACAGCTAGAGACTGAGTGTGATCGATTGTGGATACATGTAGACACATATTCATATTCATACTTGCTCATCTTCATCCATTCCTGATGCCATCCTGCCTTAAAGGAAACAGCACAAATGCATGAAGGAAAAGAAAAAAAATGATAAAATATACATTTTCTTCCCTCCCCAACTCATGCCTGATCACTGCCCCTTGCAAGAAAATACTGAAACCTTGAAAAGATTATACAACCAGTATGATGTTTATGAAATAAGCTTGGCATTAAGGAATGACAATGTTATTAAATAAGCTGCACATGGAGAGAGCTCTACCTGCTAGATTTTTTCTTTTTGACGAGGCAGAAGCAAAAATATACCTGATTGTGACCACTTCAGATGATAGGAAAAGTGAAGAGGAGAATTTGAAAGTTAATTTGAGCTCCTTTGGTGTTTGTTGACTTGACTCTTAAAGATTGAAAGGATTTAGAAAGACAGCAAGATGAAAAATGGAAGGGAATTCCACAACTTTCCTTTTTGAGGGGAGTTAGAAGCATCATAACAATGAATCTTTGTGTGGTTGGTATCATAGATAGGTAAGTTTCTCTCTTCGATGCATATATTGGTGAATGCTTGCATGTGTATGTGTGTGTACCATGTGCAGCTTATCTAGCTTTCCATTAATTCCATATTACTTAGCATAAGCTTGTTCTTTGTACTGTGGTGTTGACAGAGTGAAAGTCACTGTTATCTACATGCAACTACTTTCTTACTCTAGTAATTTATTAAGCTTCTTTTGTTCTGGGAAAACTATGTTATTTTTTCTCAGAAGTTTCTTCTTTTGTTGTACTTTTTGAAATGTATAATCTTTTCCCTAACTGCATATTATGTTGTGCAAATATGAAGGTACTTTTAGAAATTCCTAAAATTTATGCACTCATTCTTTGTATGAGATCTTTAGCAAACATTCTCTCCTCATGAGGCTTTCAATAAACTGCCCTCACAAATTACATGAAAATGCTCATTATGAGTAATTATACATGGATAATCTACATTGTTATATTGTCTATTGGTGTATATACTTTACAGTTTTTTTATTTCAGTAGAATGCTTCTTGCTTATTCTATCTATCTATATATATTTCTGATGCCTACTTGGAACTCCCTCAAGGGGTTGGCCACAGCAATAGTCACCATAACTAGTGAACTCCAGGGCCGCTTCATAACCTTTTAGTGCCTCACCCTTAACAGGCCACTTGCAGAGGGCATCTCTAGTGCAGTGTTTGCAAAGGCTCTTACCTAATGTTCCTACAGACTACATCTGTGTAAGGCTCATGCCTAATGTTCCTACCTACTACTGCTACTACCTAATGCTTAACCATCCCTAGTATTTTATTTTCTCTCCTTTATCTTGCATATTATAGCATGCCTTTCTTAGAAATACCTTTGCATTTTGATTATGAATTATTTTCCTAATTGTGTCATTCACTTTAGTTGCACGTCCCCCCCCCTCCCCCCAAGGGCTCCAGCATTCTGATATTACTACTTTATATAGGGTTGCTTGCTCTTATAGTTGTTCTTATAGTTGTACATCTTTTTCATAATGATTTATCTGCCTCAAGTTACTTATTCTGTTTTTGGTAAAAGCAGTTGGATAGTCATGTATATTTGGCAGTCCACCCTTCTTTACAAAAACCTAACTTCTATGCAATATTTACTTTTCATTCACAGTCATAAGTGCATTTTTTATTTTCTTCACCTTATCATTTTTAAAGATTCACCATTTGATTGTTGCAGTTACTAATGAAAATCAAGGGGGAAATATTTGAGCTTAAAGTTTTCATTCAGGGAAAGCATATTTTTTTTTGCTCTTCTGTTTGTTTTTGAATAGGTATATACATAGTGGGCTTTAAATATTCAATAATGTGGCTGTTGAACATCGTAGGGTCAAGATACTGTAACTTTGATAATTAGTAATTCTTGTTTGAGTTGGTTGAAAGCCTTTGTGACATAAACATTATGAAATTTGGTGTATACTAGAGTTCCAAGCCAACATATACATTTCATTAGAGTAAACCATGAAGGAAAATATGGCCCTGTTCTCTGTTTCTTGATAACAGTGAGAGTGAGTGGCACTGAAAGGTGTGTGGATAATGCCCTTGTTTGCTTATCTTGGATGAATCATCTCTATCTGGGTATACCCGACTTAATTTGCATTTCACATATTCAAGTGAGGGGAGAATTGTGTTTTATAATGATTGTATTAAGTATCTCATTTGGTGAAAAACGGAATTGAGAGGTATGTGTAGAATATTGAATTCAATGTCATTGTACATGATGTGCGTATTTGAAAGGAAAGAGTTTGAAAAATGATTTATTGGAATGATGATTGACACATGGGAATTTTTCATGTGTGACTGTACTTCTTGGTTATTATCTACAAAGTTATCAAATATAGAGATGATAGTAAAAGGGGTACTGATAGGTGGTTATAGAACGGAGAGAGAAGATTGTATTCCTATATGTATTAAAGTGTATTTTGATATGAAAGATGAAGAATATATTGTGACAGTAGAATAATATAGATACTGTTAAGAGGGTTTAGACATGGATATTAGATTGACTTAAGAGTTATACTAAGATGAAATGTGAAGCGGTGTTTTAGATGTTGCATGAAAGCAAGACAGGAAAATGCTGAGAGAACAGTCATGCTTGAAATAGCAATTAGAAGTACTCTGAGAATTTGTGTGAGTAGGAAGAACTTTAAAAAAATGTTTGTAAGAAACCTGCAAATAGAATGCTTTTCCCAGTTCAAATATGGATTTCAAACTTCTGTTTTCCATGGTCCAGATAGATGACAGCATTAGATATGGATAACCTTCCTTGTATGATAGGAAATATTTGAACTGCTAAAATTGTGAATCAGGATGCAAGACAAGTTTGTTTTGTAGTTAGATTGTTTTACAAACTCAAGGATGAAGGTTGTCTAAACTGCATTGAGGATGAAAGTCTCATAGTTAATGAGAGGTTTCTAAAAATAATTATAAGATTTATGAGAGAGAGAGAGAGAGAGCCATGCTTCAGATGAGTACATCAGGAGAATGATCATTGATTTTGTAACGTAGGAGCATTTAGTGTGTAAGGGTAGAAGTCTGACTGGAGAGGATAGTGTTACCTGATGACTATTTATATCATGTAAAGTGAATAATCAGGAAGCAGTGTAATGATGTGGAAGACTTTCTTCAAATCATTACACTGGACAAACATTATGGATGTGTAATGGGACTTAAAAGCTGTATGCATTTGATCTCTCCCATATTGATGAGAAATGGGTGAAAAATAACAGAATTGACTTAAAAAGGGAGTGGATGCTGTTTTAGCAATATAAAATACAAACCATGACAAGTTTGTGAAGGTGTGAGATCATTTAAACTTTAGAAATGTTGATGGAAGCTCTTCGTTTAACCTTTAAGACAGTGGCTGACATCAGGTGATGTTCTTATAGGAAGCAGGGTCCAACATCAATTAATGTGGTAGCTTTCCCCACTTCTTTTTATATAACCAGCTGATCTAGTACAGTATTAGTAGCTTTTAGAGGTCTCTTCCATCAAAAAGATGGCATGGGAAAAATTTCTTCCTTCAGTACCCTTAGAATGACCTTCATAAGTAAATGTTCGTTCAGCTGAAGGTCTTGCGTCCATGAAGACCCAACAGAAAATTTGTAGGATGTTGGATGAATTAAGTTATTAGGAGGTATGTGTATGATATGTATCATTTGGTGTGGAAAGTGAGGTAAGATTTAAAAGATTTAAAAAAAAATGTTTTTTGGAAAGTATGTTATTAATGAGCATGAAGGGTATGTAAGAAATATAGGAAGGGTGAATGGTTACACCGGGAGACATCTTGAGGAAGTTTCTAGATCCACGATGATTAACCCCATATAAAGTTGCCAATTTTACTCCCATTTCCTTGGCAGGGTAGAAATTGCTGGTTGTAAGAGTGATATTTTTTGGGAAAAATATGTCATTGGTGGGCTGAAAAGCTGTCCTAGTAACGGGGGGAAAATGAAGAGGAAATTAGAGGGGATGCATGGTCACACCAGTGAAGAATGTCATCCCATTGTTTTCTGATATTTTTGAGGGAGCTTCTGTACAGTGTAAGTCTATTTCCAAAAGTCAGTGGCCATTTGGTCAGTATCTGCATTTGACTGAGTCTTTGGCATATGTGTGATGTAATGTTTTGCTCTATGTAGGAGCTAGTAGTTGAGGACCTGGAGAGCCAGGATCTGATAACTTTTCCAAATAAACAGTACCTCCAGAATCCTCTCCATACATGCCAGCTGCTTGATCTCCTCATACTTATAGTGTGAAACTGTAGTATTTTTACATATATCCATGTTAATCATTAATATTGCTGTGGCTATTTATTAAATAAGAGTATTTAGCGGAGTTACCATTATTTGCAGGTTAGGTACCAGAAGCCTCTGTGAATTATCAAATCACAAATTCTAGTTTGATTGACATTAATGGAAGGAATTAATTAGGTTCTGGAGGCCAGTAAATCTACATAAACAGCTACAATGATGCTCTTGTAAACACCAAACATCATACAGAATGCATCAAAAATACAGTAATTGAACACAACAAAAGAAAAAGTGAATAATTGTTCTTCTTACATGATAGGATTGGCATGAAATTAATCTGTTAACACATAATCACTGGTAATTTAGTCCTTCACCTTCTCCTCTAGTGTATGTTCATGTTTCAGCAAAGGGTAATTAAGCATTTTGTCTGTGATATCCAGGTCCTTACAGCATATTACCAGACCATATTTTTCATCACCAAAAAGATTTTTCCACTATCAAATGTCCATGAATTCAGAAATGGAAAATTCTAATTATAAACCCTGGGCTGAGGGTACTATGAGAATCCTCTCTAGCCAGGAGCAGGAACTTGCCCACTAAGCACAGTGACCTAGAGATTTATATACTATGTCTGCCATCACATAGCCACAAGTTGTGAAAACTAGATTGAAACATAAAGAAATAAAGATATAATTGAGGTACCCACAAATTTAGATTTAGGGAATTATCACAACTCTACTGTACTTTAAATAAGAGTGAGTGTTTAGTGTATAGAAAGAAGCACATCCTTCAGCATCCTCCCTATACATGGAGCCAATCTCCCTTACACTGAATTTCAGTGTGAAAGGTGTAATATTTCAAAATATATTTATGCTGTTTACCTTCAATACTATGCATGTGTATGAAATAAGAGTACAGTAAGAAAACAAGCTTGGTAGGGAAACGTTTTCACATCTTCCTGTGTTATCAGGAGCTGTTAGTCTCATCACTCATACCTTCTAGGGCCTTCTGGTGTTCACTTAGTATGGGAATGTGCCAACAGAAAGATAATAATATAGCTCTGTGGGACTTTTCTTTTACTTTTGAATGCTTATCTATTATTATTTAATTAGTCCCCCTCCCCAACCATGCCCACAGACAAAATGTAGATTGAATTGATAGTCATTTCTCTTTTCTACTCTGTTTCATGATGAGAAGTATTTTGCTTGTATGTAGGTGAATGTGGTATATGAATGAAATCTTACAAATTACATCACATCACAACACACTTGTCATGGCATAACTCATATGAAATCACCCATGATGGTATGATTCATTACTAATCGTGTGCTTGATTCTTCCTAGTAGATAACTTAATATTACTAATGGAATGTTGTGAAATAAACCAAAAGTACTGTAAATTTAACTTTAAAGATACTAATTGTGGAGGCACATTCAAATTATTTTTGTGAAATCACGTTTTTATTAGCACAAAAGAATTTGCAGTTAATATGTTACAGCGTTGAAAGACTTAAACAAGTCACCACTGTTCGCTCTTTAGAGCTACCTAAAAAGTATTAACTTGACTATAAAAGCAGTATTAAGACCTTGATACAGTTGTGCTTTTGTACAAATAAATTATGACTGACATTATGGATTTAGATTCATCATGCCCATCCTGCCTGGCGGGTTACCATCTTAATGCTTGGTGTTATAACTTTCTATTATTACAGTACTTTTGTAGAAAGAGTTAACTGTGCTCATTCATTGCACATATAAAGTTATATTTAGTGCCTTTTTGTTATGGGAATTAATGACAATGAATTTAAGGGGTAGAGGATAATAATGATGTTTACCATAAATATTTGAATACAGCAACACAAGCAATACCTAGAGAGCTACAGTTTAGAATGCAGGACAATTTGGAGAATGTGCTTCTTTTATTTAACCCACAGAATTAGTCAGCTGATTGGTAACAACACGACCCTTCAAGCAGCAGTCATATGCAGTGTCCATGATATGTAATGTTGATAATTTAAAGATTTTGTGGTCATGGTACTTTTTCAAACTTGTATTATTATTCCCATGAATTTTTTTTTTCCGTATTTTTGACAGCTAAGGTTTAAAAGTGGGATATTAAAGTTTCATTAGTTGCACCTTCTTGTCAGGAAAGAATTTACAAAGCATTGTTCACTAATCCTGTTGTTGGTAGTTATGCCATATTTCAGATTTTTTAGTTTAGGACTTTTGCACTCATTATGAATTTTTAACTGGAGAAAATACCGACTTTTTAATGCTGAAGAATTTAATTTTCATCAGAATTCGGAATATATTAACTTGCAGCAGTCAGTTGAAAGCATTGTTTTATCGTATACCGGTAGTCAGGATTGGGCAGATACTCTGCTAATATATACTTTACAATATAGGCAAGATAGTATCATGAGAACTTGCCAAAGTCAAAAGACATTTTAAGAAGTCAGTTGCATCATTTTATCTCACTGCACTTTTGACCACTCATTATAGATTTAGATACATTGAAATAGGACAAATCTCTGCAGACTTTTTGTACAATAAACATAGTTACAAGACAGTTACTGTATACTTATTATGTTGTATCTTGTTGCTGTATTAACTAGCAACAGTGATTTCAGTCTAAAAAGAATTTGCTACCAGACTTGAAATGTTATACAAGCTCCACTTGCAGAGTGATAAGTTTGTCTCTCTGATTACACAGGCAGTGGAGAGCAAGCCCAATATCAGTGACAAGAGTCTGCATGTGGATTTAGGGGGTGAAGAAACCCAAGAACTGCCTGCATCCAGAGGGACCTGTACTACCCACCCAGTACCCCCACTGGTTTCTTTTCGGGATGTGTCACTTCTCTCCCTATTTCGTTCATGTCAGTAAGTTGCCCTTTGTTTAACCTTCCGGTCTAATGGCCAGAGAAAATGGTGTATTTAAGCTGATGAAATAATTTGCAGGAATTACCCTGTCTTTGATAGGTATCTCAGAATTCTTTTTATGTTTTGATAGTTTAAATGTAAACTGTAGAGTTAGGAGCATGAGGGAAGAGCATGACCAGTTTGTGGAAATATAGATTTGCAAACTTTAAAGCACAAATATAGACACTATTGATATTCCCTCCATCATCATCCAAGAAATTGTGACCCGGGAAATGTAATAAGGAGATTATTGCTTAAGAGAGGTGAAAACTGTGGGATGACTTCACTGTATCCTAGAAATGATTCCTTAATTAAGTTCCAAATGAAAGAGAAAAGATTGTTGTTGGAGTGTTACTTACAGGGAGGGAGTGTGATTGATTGAAAGATGTACTATGGAAAGTGTTAGGAGGTCAAGAGGAAGGCACAGGGGTTAGAAAAGAGGGCAAATGAGATCTGGTGAGTGATTATCAGCAAACTTCAGGGAGAATAAGGAAATTTTTTGGAGAGACAATAATAGTGTGAGAAAAACAAGAGAACAAATGGGAACATCAGTGAAATGGGTAAATGGAGAAGTGGAAACAGGTGCAGATCAGGTGAAGAGGAGATGGAGCAAGTACTTTGAAGGAATGTTGAGTCCGTTTGCCGTTAGGATGGCAGATGTTTAGTGTTTGTGTTGTGGAGATATGTGAAGTGAGAGACTCATAACAAGTGGTATGTCGAAGAGAGAAGAGGTAGGGAAAGCATTGCATAAGGTGAAATGTGGGAAGGTGGCTGGATTGGATGGTATTATTGTTGAATTTCTTAAGAAAGGTGACTGTTGTTGATTGGATATTTAGAATTTTCAGTGTTTTGTAGCATTCAGTCGCATCTAACCTAGCACTTAGTAGCAAGATTTTTTTTTTTTTTTTTTTTTTTTTTTTTTTTAGCCACAGGCATTACTATATTACTATGATTTTATTCTCTTGTTCATGAAACTATGGGGTTAACTGAGTGTGTAAGATTATGAGAATCTGATCATGACTGTGTCGGTGACTGAATCAAACAGAAATTGGTGGGAAAGTGTCACACTACCTAACTGTGCAGTAACAGTTAGATGGCACATTTTTTGAAAATTACACCTAGCTATATTTAGAGCATGATAATAGAATTGTGTTAACTGAATGAATTTTGTTTGAGGAATTACTGTACTTTGTTTCCTTAGATATGGCCTTTAACCATAAAGCTAGTAATGAAAGTTATGTTACCCCAGGGAAGGCAAGGAAAATGATGTCTTTAGAGCAAAAAGTGGACATGTTTGATTGCTTGCACATGGTGATAGTGCAGCAACTGTTGGAAGGTGGCATGGGTACACTTCAAGCTTAGTATAGTAGGATGCTCAACAATCTTTTATGATTTGAACATTTAGTTTTACAATTACATTAAGGCACCATACATGCTGAGGCTAGATGGATTAAGATCAGACATGGTAGAATTACATTTTCATTGGTCATTTTAAGTTTCAAGATAGAATTGAATCACACCCATGATATGACATACCCATATACTATCAAACTTTATGAGGACATTAGTTTTATTGATCACCAAGTCGTAAGGTGGAACCATATTGTGCATCTATTTGTATCACTGTATGTATGTCCTCAAATTTGTTTCCTATGAGTGGCTCATCTGAAGTTCTATTGGAGTTCAACAGTTATGGAGGCTCTTTTACCATAGCCTTAGGGGAGTTCCCAGAGGGAATGGGGGTCAGAGATATAGATTGATGGATAGGCCCTACTGAATTGTGTTTAAATTAATCAGTTGTCAGAATTGTTGAGGTTATTCTTGTTTGGTATAACACCATGGTGGCCATGTTACTAATATGGTTTTATATATTTTTGACATTCTTTAATTGTTGCTCTTGCCTGACTACTTGTATAAATTATGTTGACTTTTTCATTTATTTAATAGTCAGATGACCGGTTAGTCTACTTCTGCAAATGTTTATGGTGTTGGTGTTGGATATTAGCAGTAGTACAAATTGTCAGTAGCCAAATTGAGGCAGATTATGCATGTGTTACCTTGCTCGTAATGTGGGTAAAGCTTTCATTATTATTTGAAATATTGCCAAATTGTTAGTCAGGTTAGAATGCATCTTTCATTACATGAAAGCTACAGAAGCAAGGAAAATACTATTTCTTTGTAGTGTGATGATGAATTTACTCAGCTTTAACTGTTGCTCTTACAGGGGCAATAGTGGTCCATGTAGTGCATCATTACTATGTGTAGATGGGCGTGCTCAACCTTGTGGACATAGTAACAAGATTCACAGACCAGGTGTCCCTCATACTTCTCCTCCTCTCAATGCCCAACTATTATCCTTTTCCTCTGATGGCACTGTGGAGCTCAAGCTTATTAACCAGCCAGAGGAACAGCACCGGGCACGCTACCAGACTGAGGGTTCTAGAGGGGCTGTTAAGGATAGGACAGGAATGGGTCATCCTACAGTAAAGGTAACTCAGTACTGTGCCGGTGATTTAACTGTTGCTTTTAAATGGTTAGACTTCCTTACTTATATTTCTGCAGTTTATGTTTCTACTGTGCATTTTATAAGTATTCTCCATCGAACCACAATATTGCCTGTTTATCCTCCTTTCATTTTGCCTTGCTTGCATCTTTTTCAGCCTTTTACTCTCAAGTGTGTTTTCACCTCTGTTTACTATATATATATATATATATATATATATATATATATATATTATTATTACTATTATACTTGATCTCTGTTTTCAACAACGACAAATAATGTAGCTAAATTTTTTTTCAGCCATTACAAAAGTGTAGGTATGACATTTTGTCATCACCCTCAAGTAGTCTGTCTTTGGACGTTTTCTTGTTAGCATGACAAATGAAAAAGGAAATCTTACACTATAGGTACTTGTGATGAAGGTGATGAACTGGTTAAGTTTTGGGGCCAGTGGTTCCGTAAATTTGCTTATTATATTGGAAATGTAAGTGTCGTTGCAATTGTCATTACTCAGAATGGTAAATGATGGAAGTTTAAACCTGTTAACTTGTTTGTTATAAAGATAGATATCGTGTCATGCATAGTTTTGTAAATGATATTTTCTTATGGTGGGATAATAAGCAATGCAACTGCCTTTTGTTGTTGCCTCATTATGATGGTATAATAAGTGATGTAACTGTCTTTTGTTTTTGCCTCATTTAACCCATAAAGGACCAATCCCTGAAAACTTAGGGGTTCCCAGGACATGTATATCAAAAAAATTCAATAAGAATGTTTAAGTCTTATTAGTTAATGGGAATTATCAAGAAGAGTTAAGGAAAGACAAAATATCTTAAATTAACCATACTTACTGCTGTACAGACAGACATATAAATTTGGAACATACACTAAGGTCATACCTTTCTCCATTGTAGTATGTATGTAGCTAAATCTCCAGGATTCTTACCCAGGGCTAGTTATAGTTGCTTGTTACATAGGGCATCTCTCCATGTCAACAAAGTGCGCCAAACAGTTTAACCTACTGACTTCGGTTGTCCCATATATTATGTATACCCCACTGCTGGACTTTTAGAAAATTAGAATAAAATCTTTGATTTTTTCAATACCATTTGAAAGATTCATTTTTAAAACACGATATATGTAAGACAATATGGTAGATTTGTACTCATGTGAGTAACGAACCTCACAGATGGATATTTTTTCAGGCATGTCAAGGCTGTTGCTATGACCGACTCTGCCAGACGTATGATGCATCCCTCGCCATATGACGCAATATGTATGCACTTACTTTACTACACCAATGTTATTGTTTCCTTACACTCGTACGCAATGCAGTTTCTCAAAACAATAATGTTATTTCTCCTACTGCAAATGTTTTGTTTTGGTATTTACCATATTTGTTCATATATATACACATTTACACATTATGCCCTTTTCTATTTTATGGAATTACTTTTCATATTGTACACCTCAAAACACGGGTGTTTAAGCTGAGGCACCTCACAATCAGTATACGTGTAGTGTGTTTCCTGCACTCTTCTCTGGTGTTGTGGCACAAACATGACACTTGCACTGGGGATGCTTGGAGTTACTGGCTGTGTTTCCACCTCAAATTGATAATGGGAATTGGTTTCTCTCACTATCATGTCCATCAAATCATTGTCAAAGTACTCCAAGAAATAGTCCAACCTCCTCAGAATTCTCATTGACTGAACAAGCACCTATGTACTCTTGAATTACTGTTGTCTAAAACAAATTGTGTTGGAGTGAAGTTGACAATAAAACTCCTCCCCCTGCTTACACTGGGACTGATTATCTTTTCCTTTTCTGCTGGTAATATCATGCTCTTCCTCCTGCCTTTGTGCTTCCACATCTTTTTGAAAAGTACGTCCACTTGATTCACCGTCACCCTCCTCTAAGAGTTTATCTAATATATCCATGTAATGATTTGGTTTTTCTTAAATGGCTCATGGAAGACAAAGATGTTACACTGTGCGCTTTGATATTGTGATGATTACTGGCCACTCATGTGGAAAAAAATATGGACTAACATTTGGGGATATCGTCTGAGATGCCATTAAGTAAATTCTGATTAATGGACTCCCCTTCGGCCTTGTGTGAACTTTTTAAAGATGGGGTCCCACATATGGGATACTCACAGTCAACTCCTGGAGGCAGAGCATTCCATATATGGGATGTTAGCAGTCAGTGGATGAATTTAAATTTGAGAAGACACCCATACAAGCATAGGTAAGGTCTCCACTGGATCATATATATTACCCCATTGTATTTTATGGGTAACTGACACTAGCATTTCTTTCGGTACTTATTATAGTTGATTGTGATGTAAAGCATCTCTGCATACTGATAAAGATCACTTTCCAGCTTAAATAACCACAGGAGAAGACAACCTATATATATATATATATTTATTTATTATACTTGATCGCTGTTTCCCGCGTCAGCGAGGTAGCGCCAGGAAACAGACG